>JAHPZR010012177.1:37500-60766 GCA_019787425.1 Platygyra sinensis
GAGGTTTGATCAAACAACAAAATGTTAATTTGTATTGCAGGTGAGTTTTGTCAGCCACTTGGAGATATGAATTTATGGGGAACCTTGTATCCAATTAAAAAGAACAAAGACGTGGTGATGCTAGCTACTAAGGTAAATATAACTGGAAGATAGATCTTACCGGTAACTAATTAACTGTTTACATCTTACCATCTGATGATATAATTATGGTATTTGAAATTCACCCAATAAGCAGATACCTTATACACGAAAAGAACACAACAATATTATGTAAGAGTTTTGAGATACTTGTCCGAGTTTGAAAAGAAAATGATGAAATTTACACCATTTGCGAATGTCTGTGTGACTGTGTACCATTTATGTTATTGAAGTTTACTTGATTAATAGTTTGAGTACAATGTTTTTGCTGGTTGTGGCCTCCAGACTATTAGCTGCTAATTTTTGTTTTTCTCCTCCTCTGTTTGCAGTTAGATTCCAGTTCATTTTTTCATGATTTAGCTCCAGGAGTAGAGAATGATGGCACAGGATTAATAGTTGCGCTAGCAGCAGCCAAGGCACTTGGTGCTGTGAAAAGAAATGTAGGTTACTTCAGATTTGCAGATCTGCTAGCAAGACACGGCAAATTTTTTACAGTCTCGACCCAAAAGTGTGGGCCTTTAAGGGAAATGTAAATCGCAGAAATTAAGAAAGCAGTCAGAGTGTATTGAGGTGGATGCTTTTCAAATGCTTTCTTGATACCCCCCAAATGTATATTAAAGTGGCTGCTGGCAGGTTTTCATGCTGCGTGGGAAAATTCTTATGGCCAGGGTTACTCAAGGGTTTCATTACTGGCTGCCACCAGGGAAATGGAGAGACTGTGAGAGTAATTTTGCCTGCCTGTTCTGAGCTTCTTCATTCAAAAGACCTTCAGTTCAAAAGGATTTGTATGCTTTTAAAAGCTAATTACCTTCCAGCTGAAAACCTTATTGAAACAACTACAACATCTCTACTTTTTGTATATAAATATGAATATAAATTAAATTTAATACTATGACTTTTTTGGTTTATTTAATAATATTATGTTTAGTATGTTTTCAATGATGTTGAAACCTTGTTTGATTGAGACTGGAGGCTAAAATAATGAGCTGTTAGGTTTTCGAGTTAGCCACAAGAAAGTGGTGGAAATCGAGCCTTAGGACAGGGTGGATTGGCATCTTCGTCTAGGAAGAAATAGCTACACCATTAGATGCTTCATGCTTTAGAAGCTTGAGTTAAAGGCACACAGTGAGAATTGCTTATGCTTAACAAAAGCTTTGTTCTTTTCTTTCAGGGCTCAATAGCAGTACCTAAGAATAATATCATGTTTACATTTTTTCAAGGGGTGAGTACATAATTGAAAAACCTGCCATTGTTGATATGGATAGGTAGCTGTTACCGAGAAGTGGAAATAATAGTGAAGTGTATGGACCAGCTGCAGAGGCAGCTGTCGTAGGGAAGTGACTGTTAGTGGAGGTTTAACTGTAGCACTCTATCATCATGATTTTTATTACTCTTATTATTATGCTCTCGCAGGAAAGCTGGGATTACATTGGTTCATCCCGAATGGTTTATGACATGGACCATGACAATTTTCCCAGTGATCCATGGAAGGTAAAAAAATAAATCAGTGGAATCTTATAAAATAAATACTGTCACCAAGGGGCCATGAAAATTTGGCTGTATAAACGGGTTAGGGACAAAACCCATGGTCTAAATGTAGTGATGTCTGAATAGTAATGATGATGATAATGATAATGATAATGATAACTGTTTATTTGCAAAAAGTGAAAAGGAGATAAAAGAAGTTATCCCTTTCTAGTTTATCTCGTGAGGAGATAAAGGAGCACAGTCACGGTTAAATGGTTTGAAAAGTTTAGCCTAAATTTTTCAATTTTGTTGTTTGCAATCCACATCAATCTTCTCCATCCTTAACCATCCTTGTTCCTTAATGGTTTTTTTTTTATCTCTTTGGTGTTTTTCTATCATTGTAAAGTATTATTTTCAGGTTTCCTTCAGTTGAATGGTAATTTTGTTGATGGTAAAAATGGCTCAAAATACTGTGACTGCTCCTTTAACAGATACATCACAATCGGCTTCTAAACAGCTGTTGTTTAATAGGCGCCCAGAATGCTGATGCAGTTTAAAAAAAGCCACTTGAATCAGTGTGTAACAAATTAACTATGGAAAGATAAAATGCAGCTGGTTTGAATGACCATATGAATGGGGTAAAATTTTGAAGGATTAAACAGGTTGGGATTTCAGAATGTGGCAGTAATAGAAAGTTCACCATATTAGCAATATGCTTGTGTTGCATTTTGCCTTTAAGTAGTGATTGGGGACAAAAGCACAAGTATCCATGCAAACACTTTTAATGACGCTACTACAAACAAAAGGATCCATTCTGGTTATGTATGAATGTTTTTGTCATCAGTGAAACCAAGCTTAGAAATATGCCAAGTATTTTGTTTTGTTTTTAAAGGTTGATGGGAAAGAGGTTCATTTGAAAACAAGCAACATCAAATACTTCCTGGAGCTTAGTCAAGTGGGCCTTGTAGAGGATGAGCCTCAATTGTGGGCACATTCTGATCCCGTCTCCACAAACAAAACTGCATTCACTAAGGGTCAGGTACTTTATAAACAGTGAAAACTAATGCTTTATTGCTCAGATGCATTAAATTATTATTTTTGTATTTCCACCTCTTGTGGTAAGTATCACTGAAAGTCCTTCATGCAGAGATGTCTAAGTGTGATATAAAGCACGCATCCACTCTGTCCAGCATTTTGAGAATGAAGAAAGCACCTTTCTATTCAAGAATAAACACATTTCTTCTTTTCTTTGCATAGCAGTCCATGGTTTTTTATTGACCACTGTGCAATTGCTGTGTACTGTAGAGGTTGTACAACCTTGGTCTATACCTTCGACAACAACAATGACCATTTTGCCCCTCCCCCCCAAAAAAAAAGGGGGGGTGGCCTGAGCAGTCACAAATTTACAACTTTATCTGGATCTGAGAAAGAGGAAAATGAAATAAATTAGTGAAAAGAGAAAAAGGTACCAGATAATAATGGAACCTGGCACTTGTCTTAAATGAATTTGTGACTGTAGCTTGCAGGTGTGGAGTGAAGTGACTGATGTATTTATTTATTTTATGTTTTTCAGGTTAGCAAAATGTTTGGTATTCTTAAAAATACAGGAAGTAAATACAACGTGGTTATCAAGGAACCTATGCCTGTGCCATTGCCTCCAGCTTCTTTCCAGAGATTCTTGAAGTCAAATGACAAAATCCCAGGAATTGTTTTAACGGACCATGAAACGAAGTATACCAACAAGTAAGAAAATAACATTGTCTGATTTCTTGAATCCTCGTTTTTTTTCCAACCTCCCAATAACTTGAACCAAAAGCCATTTCTCTTCCCTCAGTTGAACACAATAATTTTACTCCTGACTTCTCAAACTTCCCGATTTGTCAAAGCAATTTTACATTTCCTTTGGAGGTTCAAAAAATCGGGATTCTATTGTGACTCTGTCTGGCTAGTTTCAGGTCCCTATATCTAGAAACAATAACATGTAGAACTCAACAAGTCAACTGAAACTATTTGTTGTGCCTCAGTTACTGCACATTTCAAAAAAAAATTATTGCTTCAAAAACCATTTGTAATATCATGGCCAGGAACCAGTCCTGTGGCTACCTGCATCATTTGGGAGCTTTAGCAAACCATGATGGTGACGCCAATAAGAATATCACCAAACAAAATGTTTAATTAGGTGAATAATGGTTCTGCATGTGTGTTTTGAAGCTTGGTACATTTCTTACCCTGCAAAACAGCAGCATGAAATGACCACTGTCCACAATGGCTAATTTAAGAACTCAATGCCATCATTAACCTGAGCAAAGTTTAGATTGATCTTTAATCTTAGTCTTTAATCTTTAATTAGCATAATTGCCTGTAATTAACACTTATCCAGCAATGGGCAGTGGCAGCTATTTACAACAACATACTACATACATGAATAATTAACAATAACACACTAGTCACTAAGGCAAAAGGAGGGTCTTGAAGTGAACAATAAAATTTACGAGCACGTCTAGTAGAGGAAGCCTTTTCCATTCTGGGACTGTGAGGGGTTAGAACGAACACTTATAGGCATTAGCTGCATACTGAACAGATCTACACACAACATTTCAAGGTAAAATAGAAGCGCATTTTTTACGAGGTGTCATCCTAAGCGTCATCGTCGTCATTGCTAAAACTCTCTATTATCGCTGAGAAATAGCTACTACACTTCGGAAACTGTGTAGAAATTACTCTTTGTTATTGATTGTATAAAGAGCAAAAGTTAATTAGTTTTTGCCCATTACCAGGAAGTTCGGTGGCCTGGTATATTCATAAGCCTCCTCTATTTAAGAGACAATTCCAAGGCAACAGGCATTCAGATTAGTTTTGTCATAACAAAGGTTCTAGAGAAGTTAACATATTGATTTTTTTTCCATTCAGATTTTACAACAGTCATTTTGACGACCTTTACCAAGTGGGAGGAAACTACTCCAAGGAGAAAGACACAGTTTATCTTATCACAAAATTTACAAAGGTATTCCTGTTCCTCACGTATAACAAGTTTATTTGTTGTTTAAACATAGAAATGTTAACCATAACAATTTGCTGTCAGCCAGATCTAACCTAGCAGAAGAGTTGAAATCTCATTCTTACTGTCTAACTGAAATAATAACAGCACTGTGAAAGTTGTGACATCAGCTTGTGTCAGTCAGAGATAAGTTATGTGACAAGGGACATCCTTAGTCCAAAGTGTGTTGTTCACCACTGGACTGGTTATTTGTAAGAAATGTGATTGCCTTGTTGACGCTGGATTGATAGTTCGAAACAAAGGCCCCCTGCTGGGATACCTGTGCTGTGTTCTTTGGTAGGACACAGCTGTCACAGTACCTTTTTCTACCCAGAAATGTAAATAGGTGTCTGAAATTAGTATTAAAGGCTTGCAGACAAAATGTTGTCCGACGAAGGGAATTAAGGTGAATAACCATCCCAACTACTGTAGGAGGAATAACGACACTTGCAAGACACTTCATGTCAGAGAATCTGTGTTTCTTCTGTCCAAAAGTTGGTAGTAGAATTAACCTGCCTGTTGATCAAAGTTATTTGTCTCTTACAGAAACTCACCAAAATCTCCTCGACAGTAGCTACTGCTCTGTACACGCTTGCCAATGATGGAGACCCTCCTAAGGATGATATCATGGCAGATGACGCACTGGTGAGTGTCACGCAACTGAAACAACCATGCATTGCGTGACAAGCTATTATATCCAGCAGCAGTCTTCTTAACAACTCTTATTTGGGCTGTCACGTGGGGTGAAGGGTTGCGTGACATTTTAAGAAAATTGTTTATTTTCGCTTCACTTTGTTTTTTTTCCCCTATAGGTTGGTCACCTTGTTTACTGTCTGTTCAACCGCTCCAATTGCCCTCTTTATCGTGAAGTTTCTAAGGACAATAAGACCTGGAGTGAATTTAATACAAGTAAGTACTGGTGATAATCATAGACCTTCCTCTATTAAATATTATCAGATCGGTTCTGATAAACTTAACACAGCTTCAGCCTCTAATGCTGGTATACGATTTCCCTAGTGAAAGAGTGCGCGCATATTTCAACAGATTTCATTTTTTTGCGGGGAAAAATGCGGCAACCTTCGTGGTTTTGCTGCAAATTTTTACAAACACGAATTATTACATTTACCATGTTTACTCGATTAAGTGCCACCTGTGAGTCGCCAGTGAGAGCAAAAAATTAAAGCTTAAGAGTGGTCCCTCTCGAATATGAGCCGCATTTGCTCCAAAGAATCATCAGACTGAACTGTTCAAGGAGTCTAATTAAAAAACAAGTATCATGGTACAATTCAGTATATACCTGAAATATATTCTTCTGGATGACAATTTTTTTTTCAGTTTGAGGTGACTATTTAGTTGTTAGTACTTGCTAATTATTATTTACCAAGATTTTTATTTTTTTAGATTGCGCTGCCCTCTAATAAGTGCGGCCCTCGAAAAGGCGCCATAACGGAAACACTGAAAATTTAACCCTTTCACTGCCAAGGGTCTCCCTTTGACGTCTGGCGTTGGACAGAGTAAAATCTATTAAGTCGCCCTTGGCAGTGAAAGGGTTAAAGAGTGCTGCGGCCAAAATCGAGTTAATATGTTAGAGACGAAAATGAGAAAATAAGTTAACAAAAAAGGACAGAAAGTTGAGTTAGGATTAGAAACATTTTGATAAACACGTTGTTTGACAATGACGTTTTCTCTTCCAGCGTTAACCAGTTTAAAACCGTTTCCACGGTACGTAAGTGTCAATGGTACAAGGAACTTTTTGACAGAAAAACTTTATCACGTTCTGTTGTATTTCACTGGTGATCATTATCCCAAGAGCGAAGATTGCTCCGGTTCTAAGAGTGTTGCTAATGCTACAATGTTAGGAAAGGATCTGCAAGGCATTTGTGTGAAAGGTTCAGTTTACAAGTCACTGGCTGTGTCTCCAGCATTTCTCTTGAAAAAGTACGATTCAACTGAATATTCGACATGGGCTGAAAGCACGTAAGTACTGCTTATTTATTTATTTATTTATTTATTTATTTATTTATATATTTATTTATTTAATTATTTATTTATTACAATCAATGATTAAAAACCAAAGGATGAACTGCAAAGGAGTCCCAGACCCCATATAAAAACAGATCACCTAAAAATATATAAAAACAACGTGCTGTACAAGGTGGTTGTATCTTTGAAGTCTGTAGGTGAAACCCTAGTGTGTCACCATTCAAATGAAAGCTATTGAGCAGTACTTTCATGTGGTACTGTTTATTATTCTATACAAGGTGGTTGTATCTTTGAAGTCTGTGGATGAAACCCTAGTGTGTGACGATTCAATGAAAGCTATTGAGCAATACTTTCATGTGGTACTGTTTAGTAATGTTATGTCGTGCAAGGTGGTTCTTACTTTTGCATCTGTGTATAAAGCCCTAGAAGGTTCTGGTAACCTATGCGTTTCTGACTGATCGAGGTCTAACGACTTTAGCAAAAGTTAGTTTTGGACTAATTTTCCAAGCATTCTGATATTATTTGTTTCGTTTAAAATATAGATGGGGCAACGATCTTACAGTTCGAGTCTTTCTTGTTGCAAGTCCTGAACTGCAGGTAAGTTATTTTTTGTACAGTGAGTGAAACCTGTATTTAGCAACACCCTTGGGACTTTGACTAGTGTCTGCTTAATACAGTCAGGGTGTCCGCTCAAACCAGGTTCCAATATATTGTGCAATAATACTTAACTATTGAGCCTTTTGTAACACATTGTAAAATCGAAGACTGCTCATAGCACAGTGTCCAGTCAATGTAGATTACAACATAGCGCGCGCTAGTCCTATCTAATTCCTATTGCGCCATCATGAACTAAATTTTTATGTACGCACCGCCGTGCTCAATAAAATGACGTGTGCAGTTTTAAAAAAGCTGCAAAATATCCGTCCAGTTATGTGCAAGTTCCTTTTGTGTAAGTTTCGCAATGTGAAGATTATTCTGAACAATCCCAACCTTACTTCGAGCCTTTGACTTTTGCCTGGCAAAGATGTTTACTTCAACGTGAGTATTTTGACTTTGTTTGTCCAGTGGATATTTATGGTTTGTCTATGTTTTCATTGAGTATTTTTACTTTATTTGCCTATGTTTTCATTATAATTAATTCGAAGAATTAAGCGAAATTTTTTTTACTGATTGTGGCGTGTTAGGATAATAAAGACCTATGTTTTCCTTCACCGTGCATCGTGACAAGTTATTGTAGTCAATCAGAAATAAAACATGTTCTAGCGCCCAAATTGTTGTCGCCATGTTATAAAAGAATTGGTTCATGCTTTTAGCTGTGCGTATATCGAGTTATGGATGCACTTGGGAAGTTTGGAGAGCACTCGAGAAGCCAGAATATCGCCAAGAGCAACTCTTTGCTCAAAAAGTCAAGCAGAGTGCTGTCTAAGCCTGAGTGATCTTCTCAAGCAATTTTTGTGACAAATTTTAAGTGACAATTGTTGACGTGGAAAATTGGCCAATTTTTATGTGATAAATCTTGTTGGCTTTTAGTGGCCACTTACGAAATGTTGTTCGCTAGACGACTCGTCATATAAAAAGAGGCAAATATGTTCGTGAGCGGGGCGGGGTGGGGGGGGGAGGAGGGGACGGGTGACAAAGCAGGCCCGCCTTACTTCTGCGTCTCTCTACTGTCCACAGTCATCACTGGCGCAGTAGACTTTGAACGGTTGACAAATATTGGCCGTACCATCTACACGATCAATGTATTTGTCACAAAAAGAATTCTTGTGTGGACCAGGCTTTTAATAGTTGTCTTGATCGAACCTTGCGTTTTGCTTGCTGTTTTCAGGGCGTAACACTGGGTGCAGGACTGATCATCACCGTCGTATCATTTGTACTTGTATACTTTATAAACAAGAAAGCTGACCTGATCTTCACACCCACTGATTCTTCCAGTTCAGGCCTCGATAGTTAAATAATCCACTCCATCCCGGCACGATGATTACCAGTTTGTAAACTCTCTTCACAATTAAACACTTTGCCAAGGATAAGTAAGCAAGTTATCGGAGTGGAGCTGATCAAGTTTCGACGAAAAGCTGTATTCGTCTAAGGAGAGATAAGGAAATGTATGGAAAATAGTAATGAGGGGTTGAAGCTAATCTCGGATTGACAATTGTCAAAGGTCGAGGCTATGACGCACATGGTAGATGTGAAAGGTTTCGTTACTAGAACTAAATGGAGAAGGAAACGTGTCGAGAACATTTGGGAACGTTGAAGAGAAACGTTGACAAAGCTATTGCACTGCATCAACTGGCAAGTGAAAATATGGAATTTATTGCCTGATAAGTCAGGAGGAAAAATTGCTTTATCAGTAGGCAATCCTGTGTCTCAGTTGGACCTGAGCCCACTGTTAATCGTGAAAGGGATTACTAAGCAATGTGATGTCAGATGAAAGGCGGAACAGCTCTCAAGATGGTCAAGGTCTTTTTCTAGTTGTTACCGTTAAATTCATAAACTCACCTCTTTTTAACAATAAATGCTCGCTCCTCGCTTTCGATTTCTCTTTTGCTTTCTCCCAGTTAGTTGTGAAGTTAGAAAGTTAATAGGCCCTTTTCGAGTTCTCTTGTGCCTCTGTTTCAAAACGAGTCTAAGTGCGAAACCTTTCATATGAAAATGAGTTCTACATGCAGTTTCACTTTCATGCAAATCAAAGTCATTTCCATAAGAATGGATTCGCACTTAGACTCGCTTTGAAGTAGAGGCACAAGGGAACTCGGAAATGGCATATTGTGATTTTGGAGAAAGGAAAAGAGTTCAGACCTTAGGAGTGAAGTGTAGTAAAAAAATCAAAATTTTCTCGCATCCGATGGCTTAGAAGGTAGTTTTCTATTTTTCTATTTATGAAGTTTAGCTTTTAAGACCTAGCATCCCTCGTCTTGGTTCTTCGGATTCCAGAAGTGATGCTTCAAGTGGGGCTCCAGAAAAGCATGAAAATATTACCAGAGCAAAGAAACCTTTGGCTCGGGTTAGTAAAAAATATTTTGAGTCAACGTACTCGTCAGGACTCATTACTTACTTACAAAGTACGCGACGGTGAAATTCACTGCAATAGATTATTATTATCATCACCATTATCATCATCGCCTTGCATAGGGCGGGCGCGTCCGAAATTTGAATTAACCAATCAGGATTCAGCAGGCGGGAAAACTTTACTGTGCTGACGACAATGTAAGTTAAACACCATATCAGATTGTGAAAAGTGAAAAATATGAATTGGAACATTTTGTATTTCCTCCAAGCTTCTAATGTGGCGCCGAAAATGGGACGCCGGCGTCTGGCATGGCAACTCGCTCGTAGGAATTCTCAAGTTAACTATTAGCAGAGGCGAAAGCAACTTTAGCATTGCCTTTATTTTTGTTAGCTGCGAACAAAAAGGCTATTATCGTTTAGGACTGCTCAGTTTTTTGACTGCCGCTTGTATACTCCGGGCACAGCCGCTGTATGCAAGGTGTTCCTTTGGGACCCCCTGTTGGGAAAAGGTTGAGGAATCTTTCCTGTAATACGTGACTATCAGCTGCCAAACAGCCCTAATGCTGATCCCCAACTGAATTCTTCTTACAACTTCAATACAATGTCCAGCAGGAAGGTGATGAGAATTTGGAGTCATCAGCTAGGAGATATTGTCTTGTTGTAGCCAAATTTTCAGAAATAAAAGCACCTGGAAATTGTATAAGGCGTAAGGAGAATCTTATGAAACAAGTAAAGCTCTCAAGGTCTTTGCCCTTGCAATGAATTATTGTTCTATTAAATGATTATTTGTCATGGAGCGGTTTTCAATTGAGTGTCGAAAGTAATCAAGCAATTACTATACTTTAGTTTAGTTTTGGTTTAACTGACTACCGTTTGAGATTGCCTGAGTAGTTTAATTGGTGAGTAATTGGAAGGTCCTAGTCCCAGTTCTACGAGACACAACTGAAAACCGCTCCAGATTGCTATTTAAAGAGAAGTGTATACTTCTTAATCGGTTGTAAATAACTCTAGTTTGTTATTTTGTATCAAGACATATATTTTTGATTTCTCCGTTTATTAGTCTTTTATTGTTAAAACTGTAATGTCAGCTACTGTCGTAGATTTTTTCACTTCAGTTGCTAAGTGCGAGCTGTAAGTGCGACCAGAACTCAACCGTTGTGTGAAATTTGCTTACAATAGGAGTGGAACTTTGATATAACGAAATCTCCCGGTTTCAATTTTTTCATACCATTCGATATTCAATATATTAAACTATTAGAATGCTGTACATTTCCAATGTTTGTATTAAAAAAACCAAACATTCATTATATCAAAGTTTTACTCTGTAAAATAACTGCTTTGCATTGTTAGATATTGTTCAAGGCATGACACTCTGAAACATTAAACATTTTCTTTCATACACGGGAAGAACGTTTTCTTTTGATATAGTTGAATCTCCACTAACGGCACCCTCCGTGCTGCTGCCACCTGTCAGGGCCGTACCTAGGATTTTTTGTCTGCGGGGGCAAACTCCACAAACCTTCACAGAGATCTCCCGTATACAGACAGGGTTTCTAGTCGGACGTTTTGTTTTCACCCCTATTAGTTTTCCTGGCGGGGGCAACTGCGCCCCCGCTATGTACGGCCCTGCCTCTCTACCGTGACAACGGCCCCACTTTTTCGTCCAGGCGGACGGCTACCTCTCCACAACGACAAGGACCACAAATGCGCGTCCCAAACTACGAACATAACTTCTCCAAAATGACTGACGAATGCTGTTTGCCAAACCCTGTGTTATATTGTAAAAGGTCATGACACTTGATCCGTATTGCGCGTTTTTGGTCTCTGCTTCTGTTTGGTTTGTGTTTTATTGATATATTTTGATTATGTTAGGTATTTCTATGGTACAGTAAGCGTTTTTGTGATAAAAATGTTTTATTCCCGAAAAGCAGGTGTCATATTACTCCCTTAACGGCCATCTCTCTACAACGGTCACTTTTATCTGCCCCCGCTTCTATTTTATCCGTCAAGGGTATAAAATTCTTTTAAACATTCCACTGCGTATAAGGAAACTATTATTTATTCTATGAACTGAAATTTTATATTTTTTGTAAAGTATGTCACTCATACTGTTCCAGCAACTTAGGCATCTTATTATGAATATGATCCAAAGAATCAAGTTAGTTCCTAAACCAACACATTCTGTTAAACTCCATAATACTCTCACGAAGTGCATTCTGGAAAAAAAAATATCAAACCACGCTGTTGTTCTAGTCTGATACTGAAACAAACCATGCATTTGTCTTGCTATACGAGGACTCTACGAGCAAATGTATCTCGAAAGCAGAACAGAACTCGAGATTTTTTTTTCCGAGGTGTAAACAGAAGTATCACGTTACAGTCGCCATATATGCAAATTAGAGTTAAGCTTTTTGTCCTCAACGAAAACGCCGCAAAACAATTACAATTACATTTAGATCCCTGCCAGTCAACCCAACCGTCACATGAGCACGTACGATTACTCAGTAAAAATAAGCGATCCAAATAAACGTGATCTTTATACGTGTGGTGTTTGGGTCGAGTCTGTCGACCCCGTTGCTGATTTGTGTTCAACAAATCAACTTCTGTACCAAACAGTTCAATCTTGTACTGCTGATCACCTTTGAATTCAAGATACGAAGAAATCACTGTGATGACAGATACTCGCCCTAAAATGTATTTTGGCAAATATCTTCCTCTCCTCCTCGTGCAGCAAATAGTATCTTCCTCAATCTCCTCCTCGTGTTCGTGGTTGCAAGAAATTACCCATTGCGAGCTGACTGGAAAATTAACCGGGACCACCGTGCGCGCCTAGTTTCTTCAAATCGGGATTGATTCGCATACTACATCAAGATTTCACACATTCTTCATACGTATACGCGGGGGGAAACACGGGGGCAAAAACGTGACATTCTTAAACAATAATACAGTTGTCCCAAACATAAAATAAGAGCTAACCGCAAGCAAACCAATGTGAATATGAACAATTAAGCATTTGGTGAGTGCATTTTACTCCATCAACAAATTCTACCAGTTTCTACCTTTTGCAGGCCTAAACTAAAGCAGATGTGGCATCGTTCATTCTGAAAGGTTTGTTTACCAATGATGGCATCGTCCGTTTACGAAAGGGAAATCAGCGACGGCTTCTGACGCCTTTGAAAAGCAAAAGTCAAACCAGAACATAATTTTAACGAATTCTACATTTTATAACCTTTCTAGTTATATATAGTTTGTGGGGGTTTCATTAAAAACGGCGCACGTATAATTTTTTTTCTGGAGGACACTCGCGAAGGTTTGGAGTAACCCCATAACCCAACCCAACCCATCGAGACAAAATGACTTTTAAAGGAGCAGGGTGGGGGTTTCATGTCAAGGAGATCATCACGCAGTCAAACCTTTCTACTAGCCATCTTGTGGGCAGATAAAAGTGACCGTTGTAGAGAGATGGCCGTTAAGGGAGTAATATGACACCTGCTTTTCGGGAATAAAACATTTTTATCACAAAAACGCTTACTGTACCATAGAAATACCTAACATAATCAAAATATATCAATAAAACACAAACCAAACAGAAGCAGAGACCAAAAACGCGCAATACGGATCAAGTGTCATGACCTTTTACAATATAACACAGGGTTTGGCAAACAGCATTCGTCAGTCATTTTGGAGAAGTTATGTTCGTAGTTTGGGACGCGCATTTGTGGTCCTTGTCGTTGTGGAGAGGTAGCCGTCCGCCTGGACGAAAAAGTGGGGCCGTTGTCACGGTAGAGAGGCAGGGCCGTACATAGCGGGGGCGCAGTTGCCCCCGCCAGGAAAACTAATAGGGGTGAAAACAAAACGTCCGACTAGAAACCCTGTCTGTATACGGGAGATCTCTGTGAAGGTTTGTGGAGTTTGCCCCCGCAGACAAAAAATCCTAGGTACGGCCCTGACAGGTGGCAGCAGCACGGAGGGTGCCGTTAGTGGAGATTCAACTATATCAAAAGAAAACGTTCTTCCCGTGTATGAAAGAAAATGTTTAATGTTTCAGAGTGTCATGCCTTGAACAATATCTAACAATGCAAAGCAGTTATTTTACAGAGTAAAACTTTGATATAATGAATGTTTGGTTTTTTTAATACAAACATTGGAAATGTACAGCATTCTAATAGTTTAATATATTGAATATCGAATGGTATGAAAAAATTGAAACCGGGAGATTTCGTTATATCAAAGTTCCACTCCTATTGTAAGCAAATTTCACACAACGGTTGAGTTCTGGTCGCACTTACAGCTCGCACTTAGCAACTGAAGTGAAAAAATCTACGACAGTAGCTGACATTACAGTTTTAACAATAAAAGACTAATAAACGGAGAAATCAAAAATATATGTCTTGATACAAAATAACAAACTAGAGTTATTTACAACCGATTAAGAAGTATACACTTCTCTTTAAATAGCAATCTGGAGCGGTTTTCAGTTGTGTCTCGTAGAACTGGGACTAGGACCTTCCAATTACTCACCAATTAAACTACTCAGGCAATCTCAAACGGTAGTCAGTTAAACCAAAACTAAACTAAAGTATAGTAATTGCTTGATTACTTTCGACACTCAATTGAAAACCGCTCCATGACAAATAATCATTTAATAGAACAATAATTCATTGCAAGGGCAAAGACCTTGAGAGCTTTACTTGTTTCATAAGATTCTCCTTACGCCTTATACAATTTCCAGGTGCTTTTATTTCTGAAAATTTGGCTACAACAAGACAATATCTCCTAGCTGATGACTCCAAATTCTCATCACCTTCCTGCTGGACATTGTATTGAAGTTGTAAGAAGAATTCAGTTGGGGATCAGCATTAGGGCTGTTTGGCAGCTGATAGTCACGTATTACAGGAAAGATTCCTCAACCTTTTCCCAACAGGGGGTCCCAAAGGAACACCTTGCATACAGCGGCTGTGCCCGGAGTATACAAGCGGCAGTCAAAAAACTGAGCAGTCCTAAACGATAATAGCCTTTTTGTTCGCAGCTAACAAAAATAAAGGCAATGCTAAAGTTGCTTTCGCCTCTGCTAATAGTTAACTTGAGAATTCCTACGAGCGAGTTGCCATGCCAGACGCCGGCGTCCCATTTTCGGCGCCACATTAGAAGCTTGGAGGAAATACAAAATGTTCCAATTCATATTTTTCACTTTTCACAATCTGATATGGTGTTTAACTTACATTGTCGTCAGCACAGTAAAGTTTTCCCGCCTGCTGAATCCTGATTGGTTAATTCAAATTTCGGACGCGCCCGCCCTATGCAAGGCGATGATGATAATGGTGATGATAATAATAATCTATTGCAGTGAATTTCACCGTCGCGTACTTTGTAAGTAAGTAATGAGTCCTGACGAGTACGTTGACTCAAAATATTTTTTACTAACCCGAGCCAAAGGTTTCTTTGCTCTGGTAATATTTTCATGCTTTTCTGGAGCCCCACTTGAAGCATCACTTCTGGAATCCGAAGAACCAAGACGAGGGATGCTAGGTCTTAAAAGCTAAACTTCATAAATAGAAAAATAGAAAACTACCTTCTAAGCCATCGGATGCGAGAAAATTTTGATTTTTTTACTACACTTCACTCCTAAGGTCTGAACTCTTTTCCTTTCTCCAAAATCACAATATGCCATTTCCGAGTTCCCTTGTGCCTCTACTTCAAAGCGAGTCTAAGTGCGAATCCATTCTTATGGAAATGACTTTGATTTGCATGAAAGTGAAACTGCATGTAGAACTCATTTTCATATGAAAGGTTTCGCACTTAGACTCGTTTTGAAACAGAGGCACAAGAGAACTCGAAAAGGGCCTATTAACTTTCTAACTTCACAACTAACTGGGAGAAAGCAAAAGAGAAATCGAAAGCGAGGAGCGAGCATTTATTGTTAAAAAGAGGTGAGTTTATGAATTTAACGGTAACAACTAGAAAAAGACCTTGACCATCTTGAGAGCTGTTCCGCCTTTCATCTGACATCACATTGCTTAGTAATCCCTTTCACGATTAACAGTGGGCTCAGGTCCAACTGAGACACAGGATTGCCTACTGATAAAGCAATTTTTCCTCCTGACTTATCAGGCAATAAATTCCATATTTTCACTTGCCAGTTGATGCAGTGCAATAGCTTTGTCAACGTTTCTCTTCAACGTTCCCAAATGTTCTCGACACGTTTCCTTCTCCATTTAGTTCTAGTAACGAAACCTTTCACATCTACCATGTGCGTCATAGCCTCGACCTTTGACAATTGTCAATCCGAGATTAGCTTCAACCCCTCATTACTATTTTCCATACATTTCCTTATCTCTCCTTAGACGAATACAGCTTTTCGTCGAAACTTGATCAGCTCCACTCCGATAACTTGCTTACTTATCCTTGGCAAAGTGTTTAATTGTGAAGAGAGTTTACAAACTGGTAATCATCGTGCCGGGATGGAGTGGATTATTTAACTATCGAGGCCTGAACTGGAAGAATCAGTGGGTGTGAAGATCAGGTCAGCTTTCTTGTTTATAAAGTATACAAGTACAAATGATACGACGGTGATGATCAGTCCTGCACCCAGTGTTACGCCCTGAAAACAGCAAGCAAAACGCAAGGTTCGATCAAGACAACTATTAAAAGCCTGGTCCACACAAGAATTCTTTTTGTGACAAATACATTGATCGTGTAGATGGTACGGCCAATATTTGTCAACCGTTCAAAGTCTACTGCGCCAGTGATGACTGTGGACAGTAGAGAGACGCAGAAGTAAGGCGGGCCTGCTTTGTCACCCGTCCCCTCCTCCCCCCCCCACCCCGCCCCGCTCACGAACATATTTGCCTCTTTTTATATGACGAGTCGTCTAGCGAACAACATTTCGTAAGTGGCCACTAAAAGCCAACAAGATTTATCACATAAAAATTGGCCAATTTTCCACGTCAACAATTGTCACTTAAAATTTGTCACAAAAATTGCTTGAGAAGATCACTCAGGCTTAGACAGCACTCTGCTTGACTTTTTGAGCAAAGAGTTGCTCTTGGCGATATTCTGGCTTCTCGAGTGCTCTCCAAACTTCCCAAGTGCATCCATAACTCGATATACGCACAGCTAAAAGCATGAACCAATTCTTTTATAACATGGCGACAACAATTTGGGCGCTAGAACATGTTTTATTTCTGATTGACTACAATAACTTGTCACGATGCACGGTGAAGGAAAACATAGGTCTTTATTATCCTAACACGCCACAATCAGTAAAAAAAATTTCGCTTAATTCTTCGAATTAATTATAATGAAAACATAGGCAAATAAAGTAAAAATACTCAATGAAAACATAGACAAACCATAAATATCCACTGGACAAACAAAGTCAAAATACTCACGTTGAAGTAAACATCTTTGCCAGGCAAAAGTCAAAGGCTCGAAGTAAGGTTGGGATTGTTCAGAATAATCTTCACATTGCGAAACTTACACAAAAGGAACTTGCACATAACTGGACGGATATTTTGCAGCTTTTTTAAAACTGCACACGTCATTTTATTGAGCACGGCGGTGCGTACATAAAAATTTAGTTCATGATGGCGCAATAGGAATTAGATAGGACTAGCGCGCGCTATGTTGTAATCTACATTGACTGGACACTGTGCTATGAGCAGTCTTCGATTTTACAATGTGTTACAAAAGGCTCAATAGTTAAGTATTATTGCACAATATATTGGAACCTGGTTTGAGCGGACACCCTGACTGTATTAAGCAGACACTAGTCAAAGTCCCAAGGGTGTTGCTAAATACAGGTTTCACTCACTGTACAAAAAATAACTTACCTGCAGTTCAGGACTTGCAACAAGAAAGACTCGAACTGTAAGATCGTTGCCCCATCTATATTTTAAACGAAACAAATAATATCAGAATGCTTGGAAAATTAGTCCAAAACTAACTTTTGCTAAAGTCGTTAGACCTCGATCAGTCAGAAACGCATAGGTTACCAGAACCTTCTAGGGCTTTATACACAGATGCAAAAGTAAGAACCACCTTGCACGACATAACATTACTAAACAGTACCACATGAAAGTATTGCTCAATAGCTTTCATTGAATCGTCACACACTAGGGTTTCATCCACAGACTTCAAAGATACAACCACCTTGTATAGAATAATAAACAGTACCACATGAAAGTACTGCTCAATAGCTTTCATTTGAATGGTGACACACTAGGGTTTCACCTACAGACTTCAAAGATACAACCACCTTGTACAGCACGTTGTTTTTATATATTTTTAGGTGATCTGTTTTTATATGGGGTCTGGGACTCCTTTGCAGTTCATCCTTTGGTTTTTAATCATTGATTGTAATAAATAAATAATTAAATAAATAAATATATAAATAAATAAATAAATAAATAAATAAATAAATAAGCAGTACTTACGTGCTTTCAGCCCATGTCGAATATTCAGTTGAATCGTACTTTTTCAAGAGAAATGCTGGAGACACAGCCAGTGACTTGTAAACTGAACCTTTCACACAAATGCCTTGCAGATCCTTTCCTAACATTGTAGCATTAGCAACACTCTTAGAACCGGAGCAATCTTCGCTCTTGGGATAATGATCACCAGTGAAATACAACAGAACGTGATAAAGTTTTTCTGTCAAAAAGTTCCTTGTACCATTGACACTTACGTACCGTGGAAACGGTTTTAAACTGGTTAACGCTGGAAGAGAAAACGTCATTGTCAAACAACGTGTTTATCAAAATGTTTCTAATCCTAACTCAACTTTCTGTCCTTTTTTGTTAACTTATTTTCTCATTTTCGTCTCTAACATATTAACTCGATTTTGGCCGCAGCACTCTTTAACCCTTTCACTGCCAAGGGCGACTTAATAGATTTTACTCTGTCCAACGCCAGACGTCAAAGGGAGACCCTTGGCAGTGAAAGGGTTAAATTTTCAGTGTTTCCGTTATGGCGCCTTTTCGAGGGCCGCACTTATTAGAGGGCAGCGCAATCTAAAAAAAATAAAAATCTTGGTAAATAATAATTAGCAAGTACTAACAACTAAATAGTCACCTCAAACTGAAAAAAAAATTGTCATCCAGAAGAATATATTTCAGGTATATACTGAATTGTACCATGATACTTGTTTTTTAATTAGACTCCTTGAACAGTTCAGTCTGATGATTCTTTGGAGCAAATGCGGCTCATATTCGAGAGGGACCACTCTTAAGCTTTAATTTTTTGCTCTCACTGGCGACTCACAGGTGGCACTTAATCGAGTAAACATGGTAAATGTAATAATTCGTGTTTGTAAAAATTTGCAGCAAAACCACGAAGGTTGCCGCATTTTTCCCCGCAAAAAAATGAAATCTGTTGAAATATGCGCGCACTCTTTCACTAGGGAAATCGTATACCAGCATTAGAGGCTGAAGCTGTGTTAAGTTTATCAGAACCGATCTGATAATATTTAATAGAGGAAGGTCTATGATTATCACCAGTACTTACTTGTATTAAATTCACTCCAGGTCTTATTGTCCTTAGAAACTTCACGATAAAAGAGGGCAATTGGAGCGGTTGAACAGACAGTAAACAAGGTGACCAACCTATAGGGGAAAAAAACAAAGTGAAGCGAAAATAAACAATTTTCTTAAAATGTCACGCAACCCTTCACCCCACGTGACAGCCCAAATAAGAGTTGTTAAGAAGACTGCTGCTGGATATAATAGCTTGTCACGCAATGCATGGTTGTTTCAGTTGCGTGACACTCACCAGTGCGTCATCTGCCATGATATCATCCTTAGGAGGGTCTCCATCATTGGCAAGCGTGTACAGAGCAGTAGCTACTGTCGAGGAGATTTTGGTGAGTTTCTGTAAGAGACAAATAACTTTGATCAACAGGCAGGTTAATTCTACTACCAACTTTTGGACAGAAGAAACACAGATTCTCTGACATGAAGTGTCTTGCAAGTGTCGTTATTCCTCCTACAGTAGTTGGGATGGTTATTCACCTTAATTCCCTTCGTCGGACAACATTTTGTCTGCAAGCCTTTAATACTAATTTCAGACACCTATTTACATTTCTGGGTAGAAAAAGGTACTGTGACAGCTGTGTCCTACCAAAGAACACAGCACAGGTATCCCAGCAGGGGGCCTTTGTTTCGAACTATCAATCCAGCGTCAACAAGGCAATCACATTTCTTACAAATAACCAGTCCAGTGGTGAACAACACACTTTGGACTAAGGATGTCCCTTGTCACATAACTTATCTCTGACTGACACAAGCTGATGTCACAACTTTCACAGTGCTGTTATTATTTCAGTTAGACAGTAAGAATGAGATTTCAACTCTTCTGCTAGGTTAGATCTGGCTGACAGCAAATTGTTATGGTTAACATTTCTATGTTTAAACAACAAATAAACTTGTTATACGTGAGGAACAGGAATACCTTTGTAAATTTTGTGATAAGATAAACTGTGTCTTTCTCCTTGGAGTAGTTTCCTCCCACTTGGTAAAGGTCGTCAAAATGACTGTTGTAAAATCTGAATGGAAAAAAAATCAATATGTTAACTTCTCTAGAACCTTTGTTATGACAAAACTAATCTGAATGCCTGTTGCCTTGGAATTGTCTCTTAAATAGAGGAGGCTTATGAATATACCAGGCCACCGAACTTCCTGGTAATGGGCAAAAACTAATTAACTTTTGCTCTTTATACAATCAATAACAAAGAGTAATTTCTACACAGTTTCCGAAGTGTAGTAGCTATTTCTCAGCGATAATAGAGAGTTTTAGCAATGACGACGATGACGCTTAGGATGACACCTCGTAAAAAATGCGCTTCTATTTTACCTTGAAATGTTGTGTGTAGATCTGTTCAGTATGCAGCTAATGCCTATAAGTGTTCGTTCTAACCCCTCACAGTCCCAGAATGGAAAAGGCTTCCTCTACTAGACGTGCTCGTAAATTTTATTGTTCACTTCAAGACCCTCCTTTTGCCTTAGTGACTAGTGTGTTATTGTTAATTATTCATGTATGTAGTATGTTGTTGTAAATAGCTGCCACTGCCCATTGCTGGATAAGTGTTAATTACAGGCAATTATGCTAATTAAAGATTAAAGACTAAGATTAAAGATCAATCTAAACTTTGCTCAGGTTAATGATGGCATTGAGTTCTTAAATTAGCCATTGTGGACAGTGGTCATTTCATGCTGCTGTTTTGCAGGGTAAGAAATGTACCAAGCTTCAAAACACACATGCAGAACCATTATTCACCTAATTAAACATTTTGTTTGGTGATATTCTTATTGGCGTCACCATCATGGTTTGCTAAAGCTCCCAAATGATGCAGGTAGCCACAGGACTGGTTCCTGGCCATGATATTACAAATGGTTTTTGAAGCAATAATTTTTTTTTGAAATGTGCAGTAACTGAGGCACAACAAATAGTTTCAGTTGACTTGTTGAGTTCTACATGTTATTGTTTCTAGATATAGGGACCTGAAACTAGCCAGACAGAGTCACAATAGAATCCCGATTTTTTGAACCTCCAAAGGAAATGTAAAATTGCTTTGACAAATCGGGAAGTTTGAGAAGTCAGGAGTAAAATTATTGTGTTCAACTGAGGGAAGAGAAATGGCTTTTGGTTCAAGTTATTGGGAGGTTGGAAAAAAAACGAGGATTCAAGAAATCAGACAATGTTATTTTCTTACTTGTTGGTATACTTCGTTTCATGGTCCGTTAAAACAATTCCTGGGATTTTGTCATTTGACTTCAAGAATCTCTGGAAAGAAGCTGGAGGCAATGGCACAGGCATAGGTTCCTTGATAACCACGTTGTATTTACTTCCTGTATTTTTAAGAATACCAAACATTTTGCTAACCTGAAAAACATAAAATAAATAAATACATCAGTCACTTCACTCCACACCTGCAAGCTACAGTCACAAATTCATTTAAGACAAGTGCCAGGTTCCATTATTATCTGGTACCTTTTTCTCTTTTCACTAATTTATTTCATTTTCCTCTTTCTCAGATCCAGATAAAGTTGTAAATTTGTGACTGCTCAGGCCACCCCCCCTTTTTTTTGGGGGGGAGGGGCAAAATGGTCATTGTTGTTGTCGAAGGTATAGACCAAGGTTGTACAACCTCTACAGTACACAGCAATTGCACAGTGGTCAATAAAAAACCATGGACTGCTATGCAAAGAAAAGAAGAAATGTGTTTATTCTTGAATAGAAAGGTGCTTTCTTCATTCTCAAAATGCTGGACAGAGTGGATGCGTGCTTTATATCACACTTAGACATCTCTGCATGAAGGACTTTCAGTGATACTTACCACAAGAGGTGGAAATACAAAAATAATAATTTAATGCATCTGAGCAATAAAGCATTAGTTTTCACTGTTTATAAAGTACCTGACCCTTAGTGAATGCAGTTTTGTTTGTGGAGACGGGATCAGAATGTGCCCACAATTGAGGCTCATCCTCTACAAGGCCCACTTGACTAAGCTCCAGGAAGTATTTGATGTTGCTTGTTTTCAAATGAACCTCTTTCCCATCAACCTTTAAAAACAAAACAAAATACTTGGCATATTTCTAAGCTTGGTTTCACTGATGACAAAAACATTCATACATAACCAGAATGGAGCCCCCCTCCCCCCCCCCCCCCCCCCCCCCCCCCCCCCCCCCCCCCCCTCCCCCCCACCCCCCCCCCCCCGACCCCCCTCCCCCCCCCCCCCCCCCTTTCCCCCCCCCCCCCCCTCCCCCCCCCCCCCCCCCCCCCCCCCCCCCCACCCCCCCCCCCCCCCCCCCCCCCCCCCCCCACCCCCCCTCCCCCCCCCCCCCCCCCCTCCCCCCCCCCCCCCCCCCCCCCCACCCCCCCCCCCCCGCCCCCCCCCCCCTCACCCCACCCCTCCCCCCCACCCCCCCACCCCCCCCCCCCCCCCCCTCCCCCCCCCCCCCCCCCCCCCCCCCCCCCCCCCCCCCCCCCCCCCCCCCCCCCACCCCCCCCCCCCCCCCCCCCCCCCCCCCCCCCCCACCCCCACCTGCACCCCCCCCCCCCCCCCCCCCCCCCCTTCCCCCCCCCCCCCCCCCCCCCACCCCCCCCCCCCCCCCCTCCTCCCCCCCCCCCACCCCCCCCCCCCCCCCCTCCTCCCCCCCCCCCCCACCCCCCCCCCCCCCCCCCCCCCCCCCCCCCCCCCCACCCCCCCCCCCCCCCCCCCTCCCCCCCCCACCCCCCCCCCCCCCCACCCCCCCACCTCCCCCCCCCCCCCCCTTTTGTTTGTAGTAGCGTCATTAAAAGTGTTTGCATGGATACTTGTGCTTTTGTCCCCAATCACTACTTAAAGGCAAAATGCAACACAAGCATATTGCTAATATGGTGAACTTTCTATTACTGCCACATTCTGAAATCCCAACCTGTTTAATCCTTCAAAATTTTACCCCATTCATATGGTCATTCAAACCAGCTGCATTTTATCTTTCCATAGTTAATTTGTTACACACTGATTCAAGTGGCTTTTTTTAAACTGCATCAGCATTCTGGGCGCCTATTAAACAACAGCTGTTTAGAAGCCGATTGTGATGTATCTGTTAAAGGAGCAGTCACAGTATTTTGAGCCATTTTACCATCAACAAA
>JAHPZR010012178.1:0-36005 GCA_019787425.1 Platygyra sinensis
TTTTTATAAGGTATTTCTTTAAAGAAATTTGCATCCAGTCACTACAAAATGAAACAAACTGATGAAATAACACATCAAGTGATTAGGTATAAATGGGGTAAGATTGGTCCATCATATCTCTTTTGGGATTACAGTGACCTGTCTTTTTTAACGTATTTTCCATAACAGTGAAACATTCCAATAAAGTTTTTTTTTAAAAAAATGTTCAACAACTTTTGATTGCCTCACATGCATGCTAGGTTAGATTTCAATGCAAATGAGAGAAGCAAATTTTAAACAGGATTACTTGCTAAGGATTCGTACTACTTGTAATATCTGAAAACCATTAATCCATTGACTCCTGTGCCAGCCATAACTGGCTGTGATGAGTGATCATCTCAGTGGAGCCTGAAATATGCACAAAAATAATCAGAAGTATGACTGAGAAACTCAAAGTAAAATTGCCTGCGACTACGCATGGCTACTCCATGGTAAAATTTGCCCGCCTCTGTGATGCTTTCTCAGATTGTTTTGAACTGGAACCATTGGTCAATTACTGCTCAGAAAAAAGATAAGAGAAGGAGAAAAAGGAGAAGTGAAAGGTCACTTTCGTGTCTGAACACTTCTCAAAATTTTGATGGTCATTCTCATTTTGATGGTCATTGTGCATTCTTACAATCACCTATACTTGTGATGGATGTACCTTGTGTTACATGTAGATGGCTAGATACTTTCGTTTGCACCTCTTTTTTACAATACTTTTCTCGACCTGAGTGTATGTACAGTGAAATGCATCTGAAAGTACAGTGTTATTATCATCTGACAAATTTCATTTTATTCAGGTTGATCTTGAGAAGCCACTTGAAGAACAAGGTCCCTTTGACCTTATAATACACAAGATAACAGACCACATGGCAGCAGCCAGGGATGGAGATTCACAAGCTTTAAAAACAATGAAAGGACTGGAGGTAATATATATGGGTTATTGACCAAGTGTGAGGTTGAGATTACTGGATATTGGCCAAGTTATGGACTGAAACGAAGTTGAGGTTGATAAACTCGCAAAAATATCCAAGGCCAATATCCAGCCATCCTGACGGAACAAACTTGGTCAATAAAGGATTTATTATGTGGCTTTCGGGGAAATTCTTCTTGTAGAATACAGCAGGTAGTCCTGAGCAGGCAAGATGGCTCCATCTTGCCTGCTCGGGTAGCCAACCATAGTGTGTGATTTGGGTGATCTTGACCCCTTGTGGAGCTAGTCATATAATAAGATCTGTTCTTGTTTATAATATTCATATAATTATTAAATATTTCATATACAGTAATGCAACTGACTGAACAATGTTAATAATTTGGTTTCATCAACTGGGTTGACAATGTGAATTGGCCACCATAAGCTATAAATGAGATTCAAAAGCTGAGGTTTTGAGCATTAGCCATTCGTCGGTGTGAATCCAACAAAGGGCTAATGTTCAAAGCATCAGCTTTTGAATCTCTTTACGGTGGCCAATTCACATTATCAACCCAGTTGATAACACCAAATTATCTTGTAATACTCTCTACCAACGCAGTACCACAGTTTCTTTAGAAACTTACCCCCTATATTAATGAACTTAATATATACTGCACATAATCCAAGGTGCCGTGTACACAACAATTCATGAGGTAGAAGCTAATAATAAAAAAGGTGAAGGATAAAACAAGGTTAAAGCTGATAAGTGAATAAAGATGGCGAATTTTGTGCTCGGTAATAAAATGTGAAAGGTGAATTAATCAACATGACATGAGCATGGGACAAAGAAAAATCTGAGTCCCCGACAGGAATTGAACCCATGACCTCCTGAACACCGGGGGGGCACTCTATCCACTGAGCTATGAGAACTGGTGGAGAGCAAGGTTATTTTTGAGTTCGTATGTGACAGGTGTCCTGCATACTGCTAGGATTAGCACTGTTGAAGTTATCATGAGTGGTGCTCAGTAATAAATGTGAAAGGTGAATAAGTCTACCTGTCACAAGCATGGGACAAAGAAAAACCTGAGTCCCCGACAGGAATTGAACTCATGACCTCTTGAACACTGGGCGGGCGCTCTATCCACTGAGCTACAAGTTCTCGTAGCTCAGTGGATAGAGCGCCTGCCCGGTGGTCGGGAGGTCATGGGTTCGATTCCTGTCGGGGACTCAGATTTTTCTTTGTCCCATGCTCGTGTCATGTAGATTAATTCACCTTTCTCAAGGTTAAAGCTAACTTAAAAGACTAAGAAAAAAAAGACTCGTCAGGTGAAATAAACAAGTTTAAACATTAAGTATTTTAGACATCTAAAAAATACAACAAAGAAAAAAAAAATCATAGGAAACACATTTATTTTGCTTTTGGATACATGTTACGATATCATTTATAATAATTTCAGATGTACATCAAAGAACACCCAGAAGTCATCATTATTGATCCACTGGAATCTGTACATAAGTTATTTGACAGAACAACCAGTTACCAGATCATGAAGGAATGTGAAATTCTGGAGGAAGGTTTGTGTGAAAATGACTGATGAATTCAGTGTGGAGCGAGTTTATTGAGATATTGGAAAGTGGGTGGTGTGCATTTCAGACTTGAATCACCTAAAGCTTGCAAGTTAATGATTTAGAATCTTTCTCACATGTCAGTACTGAAACACAAGTTTTGCTAGTAAGCAGGGTTCTTGCTAAATTTTTTCATAGAAGGTAAAAAACCAGAAATACCAGGTAACTTTGTGACCTGCTCTTCACGCCAGGGGTTTGGGGGCCACGTAGGCCCCACCGGGGTCCAGGGGCAGTGCCCCAGTGGGGTTCCAGGGGCGAAGCCCCTGGAAGCTACTGGATTTTCCGTGATTCAAAGTGTCTTTTAACATGACTTATGGCACCCTTTTTCGTGAGCCAACAAATTGTTATTATAGTCAAAGTGATCATTTTTATTTTTAAAATCAGTTATATTACTAGATTATGTTAGTTTTCTTCAACAAACTTAATACTAAAAACTACTTTGAAATACTACTAAGCTTTGACTGCAACAGGGAAAATACAAGTGCTCAAAACTCAGGATTCAGAAGACACTGCACGGGCAAGCGTTTTCAATTGTTAACTTGACGTTCGTATCGATCACTGTCGCGTGTCAGCGGCTGTTAAATGAATTTAATACTCAGCAAAATAAAGTAGGTTATACGGTACTATTTTATTGATTTTTACTCACCACCGCTTTTCTGACGCTTTGGTTGAAAACCAAATTCTAACAGACCTTTCTGTTGTTTTACACGTGTGGACGCGATTTTTTAAACGTTTCTCAATGGATTCTGGGGAGTTTCCCCTGGCCGCGAGAGGAATGGAAAGGAAACATGGCGGACGTCGTTTCGAGGGGTGAAAAAACAAGTTGGACTGCTTCAACAAATGATGTATTTTCAAAGCGGTAACATCTGCTAAATATCTTCACAGCATTGGTTCAAAGGGAAAGCAACTTTTTCCCATAAACAAAATGGGATTTCACCTTTGAACAGACGAACATTCGTGGGATAATTTCGGTAAATATTTCAGTGAAACAGCCGGTAGCATTTACTTGAACAGCCGGTAAAAATTACCAGTTACCGCCTCTTAACAAGAACCCTGAGTAAGTGTGTATTAACAAGGAAAACATTACAAACTGTTGCATCTTCACTCCCTCTGGATAGGTTGCTAGTTTTATAAATGTTCAGTTGCTTGCCAAGTTGTCTGTTGATAGGTCACCTCAGTCAGTTATTCGCCAAACTAAATGATGTCATTCAGTATTAACAGATAGATGAACAAGTACTGTATTTCCTCAAATAATAGCCAGGGGCGATTATTTCTATTTTCACATCAGAAGGAGGCAATTATTTGAGGGAAGGCCATTATTCAAGGGAGGCGATTATTTCAAATATTTCTCACAGGAGGTCATACCCTAAATGTTTTGTTTTGTTATAAACCAAGCAGTAAAGGAAAAAGTGAAATACACGAACATTGCCATAGAAAAAACTAAAAAAATGGTGCTTTTGTAACCATTTAGTTGTGAAGAATGAAATGAAAGCTTGTTTGTTACCCAAGATGTCAATTTTTAACTTGAGAGGAGGGGATAACAAAAAGAGGAAATGGCGAGGGGGTGTGCGATTATTCGAGGAAGGCAATTATTTTAAATATTTCGGTCAGAGGGGCAATTATTCGAGGGAGGTGATTGATCGAGGGATGGCTATTATTCAAGGAAATATGGTATATGTAATTAGATTAGAGGTGGTTGTAGACTTGTGTAAAAGGAAAGGAAAAACTTCACATCCTGAATAGGGTTTGAACCTGCATCTCCCTGAATATTTCATATAGTACAAATGATGCTCCTTAGAAGAACAAGTTGCTGTAAGGGCTGAAGACATGACACTTTACGTTAAGAAAGACTGGGTCCGTCATTGATACATCTCAGACTTATGCAAAATGACAAACTATTTAATTAAAGTAATTTTATCATTGATTTATTATCTATCAGGAGTGAGAGTATTCATCCCTAATTTTGTGCAAATTGATGAGCTGGATTATAAAAAAAACTTGATGAAGATTGAAAATGCTGGTGTTCGATTCCCAATGAGTAAGTGTATGGCCATTCTTCATTAATTTTATTCTTTATTTTGTTGTTCAAATACAGTTGCATAAATTTAAGATTGGAAGAAGGCAGAACTAGGGCAGATCTAAACAACAATCTCTTTATTGCTGTTTGGAAATTATGTGCACTTATTGGTTAATAAATGCTGATGATTGGTTAAATTGGTTACTGTGTTGCTATTTAACAATTAGTCTACGAGCCCGAGTTTTCTACGAGCAGATAGTCAAGGAGGCGCAGCTGAGTTGACTATTGCTCGTAGAAAACGAGGCGAGTAGTCTAATTGTTTTAGTATAAATTTACCATAGTCTCATTGCGTAAAAAGGAAAAAATGTCAAGCAACGCGTAGAAAAGAAATGTTTTATTAAGTTTCATCAGGTTCAAACTTGATGCGCGATGTGCACTGATGCATAACTGTTGACTATCAGCAGATAGAAAACAGCAATATAGCCAATCAAATTCATGGATTCACAATAGACTATGGTAAATTTATACTAAAAACAATTAGACTACGAGCTTGGGATTTGATGGCATAATTGTTTTGTGGTAGTTGATAAGGGTGCAGTCTAAGTCAGCTATTAAATGTATGCAATAAAAATTTCACCTGATGGAAATTTTGTGGTATGACATACATTTCTGTTTCAGTGTGTAAACCGGTCATTGGTCATGGATCAGAGTTGTGTCACGAGGTAACCATTTTTCTGAAAAAAAAAAATAGCAGTTGAATGGTTAAAAGAACATTTGTTCACCTTCCATGCAAAATTTAGGCTAGTGAGTAGTGAACAGACTAAATGTGTCTCTAAAATGCTTAATTCACCCACAGAGAGATGTTTGAATTGATTGTTTTTTTCTCATTGAATGATTCAGTTTTTAAATTTGATTTTTTGTGATATATACATGACTGTGTAACAACAATTAGGTACAGTGTGCAAAAGGAGAATCAATTATTTAGTTTGTTACAAGTAAGCTGTGTTGTTGTAGACATCACTCCAGAACCGGGTTGCTCAAAGCCAGATTAAGCTAACCCAGGATTAGCAAGAATTTTGATTTCAATTTTGTACCTTTTCAGTGAGGTTTTCTGTTTACAAATAATATTTGTCCTTCAGGCTTGAGCTAGACTAAACTCAAAGAACACAAAGAACTTTTCTATGCAGTCAAGAAAACTTATTAATTACTCCAGTTAACTTTTAATCTTGGGTTAGTGTTAATTGGCTTTCAAACAACCGGCCCAGACCTATAGTAAATGGAAAATTGAAGGTTAAAAAAAGATAGAGTGTTTAATTTTGTGATTAAGTTTCTGCACACACTTTATAGTTATGTCTTTTGCCTTGACTTGTAGTGTATGTTTATAACTTGACTATTATTAAATACTGTACATTTCAGATGGCACTGATCTTTAATAAAGAAGGTCTCAGGGATGTGACTCCTCCATGTGTTGTTCAACAGTTTGTCAATCACAATGCCTTGTTATTTAAGGTATGAAATTTAATGATACACATCTTATGTGGTTGAATGATTCAGTGTTGCCAACTATTTGAACCCTTCAAATCCAATACTCATTCTGATTAATACATACCTTTAATAAACAGGTATTTGTAGCAGGAAACAACCATTATATTGTTAAGAGACCATCAATAAAGAACTTTTATAAGACAACTGGTGAGTTTTTTTATGTACATTATTACATATAATATTCAAAGAGAAATGATGTCAACTGCAGTGGCTCTTGATCATTCTTTGTTGTATGTAATATTTTTGCTGTTGCTTTTTTATAGCAGCCAAAGACAGGAAAACAATATTCTTTTCATCACATGATGTTTCTAAACCTGACTCTGGTTCCTATCTTATTGAGGTGAGAAATCCTGTTCTTAGTATTCTCCAGTAGCATTCTCTCTTATCTGATGTCCAGTCTTGATTAATGCATTTGTCATCTTACTGATGATAAATGTTGTCTTGACATTATCAAAGATGTGTGCCTATCCACATTGCCCCATAGCCACTCTGACAATGTCATGACAAAATACAAATAATTGGACGGGGAGGAATAAGATGAGTGCTTCTATCACTTGGGTTGATATTAGGTCAACAAGTTATGCATTTTCAACTGGTTAAACTGCAGGCAGCTCATGACAAATTTTATAAGACCAGTCCAATTATGTGGGGCAAGTAAATTTTGCTCTTGGGCAAGTGAAAGTTGAATTTTTGTGGTCCATTTGGCATTTTACGATAACTGCAGAAATTCTTGCACGCTCATTGGCTAATTTTTATTGTCAATAAGTGGACAGACACATTAATTTATAATTTATGCGATGCATCAAGGAATGAGAGCGGACAATTTGACAATTTGCTATCGTTAAAAAAATTGATATCAGTTTTAAATGTGTCTGTCCTGTTATTGACAATGAATTTCGTCATAACATTGTCAAAGTAGTCTGCGTATCCACTCGGCTATCGCCTTGTAGATCCACAGCTACTTTGACAATGTTATAACAAAATTCATGATCAATAACAGGACAGACGCATGAAAAACTGACTTCAATTTTGTGAAAGTGGGATTACAGTAATGATTCGAATTAGCATCTGGGCACTTACATGTATTTACCTTTGGTACCTTAAAGCGAGGGCACTTATTCAAGACAGGGCACTTTTTGGAGAAACATTCAAATGTTCAAAACAAAATTTTTAAATGGTATTTGTTAAAAATTTATAACTGTACAGAAACTGTCATATTAACAAAAATATGATGAATGTTTAGTTGACATGAGGGAATTTTAATCTATTTCCACACTGATAGCTTTGAATCCTTACATGTATGGTAGCCTCAGTAGTCTTGTTTGTAATGATTTCCAATCAAAAACAAGAATTTGAAAGCCTGAGACTGCAAGGTGAACAGACAAATCCAAGCATATTATTGTTCTCGTGTTCATTCTCCAATCACAACTTTGGCTGCCATATTGGAAGATTTGGTTGAAAAGACAAAAACATTGCGTGCCTATTGGGGAAGTAATATTTAGTTGTGGCAACTGAAAACTGAAATCTACTGGCCCCAGTTGTTCGAAGGCTGGATAACACTATCCACTGGATAAATCACTATCCAGTGGATAACTGTTAACAAAACAAACCATGTTATCCGCTGTATAGCGATTTATCCGGTGGATAGCGCTATCCACCTTCCGAACAACCTGGGCCTGGTCCTTTGGGCAACTGCATTTCAAACCTTTTCTTCCTGCCGTGTCAAGGTTTGTTCTGTTGTTTATAAGCTTTGTTTTTGATTGCAGCTGGATGATGGTGATGATGATAATGACAGTAGTATAGCACTGGATGTAAACCTGGTTCTAAAGCTTGTTAGGAAGCTTCAACCAAAGTTGGTAAGTCTTAATTTATATTGATTATGGAAAATTATTTGAAGATGTCTGTATGTTGGGTATATGATATATAGAATAAAGAGGTTCATGCCCTAACCCTGGCATGGTTAAAGCAGAGTTGTGTCTGGGCAAGATGCTTATGTTTCACAATCTCTTTTTCACTAAATGGGTTAAGATGGTTGAAGATTTATCTCTTTGTAGTGTCAAATAGTAAAGGTGAACACAGACTTATTTTTGGTGATGGCTTTGTGCATTCAATATGCACAAACAGTGTGAATTAAGATGCCTGAAAAAAGATCAAGATGCACCATATAAAGCCTTGTAGGTAGGTAAAGGTAAAGTCTACATACGAGCCAAGTGGCTCATCAGGCCGGAGCTTATCCCGGTTTCCTTAGCATGAAGCGACTGAGAGTATTTCTACTCCCCCCTGGATGGGATGCTAGTCCATTGCAGGGTTACCCCCAGCATTAAATTCGCCGGTACCCATTTATACACCTGGGTGGAGAGGGGCACTGTGAGAGTAAAGTGTCTTGCCCAAGAACACAACACAATGTCCCCAGCCAGGGCTTGAACCCGGACCGCTCGATCCGGAGACGAGCGCACTAACCATAAGGCCACCACGTCTCCCACATAAAGCCTCGTAGAGTGTAACTTAATACAACAGTAAGTGCTTGCACGCAATGGGTACTGGCAGATTGTGGAATTTGCTGGTGGTTAAGGGCAATGAAAGCCTTCCATTCAGGGGAAATACAATTTGCGCAGCAATACCCTTAGTTGTATTGTGTTTCAGAAACTAGAGTTAACTGGAGCTCAGATTCTTAAGCCTACATGTACTGGCTACTCTGATTCAGATCTGTAGCTTGCACTTAGCAGGCTGATCTTAATGACCCAAATTTTTCTATTTCCTCCAACTAGAATTTGACAATGTTTGGTATTGATGTTGTTGTGGAGAAAGGAACAGGGCATCATGTTGTAGTAGATATCAATTATTTCCCTGGTAAGTTTGTGTCCTCTACAATTTGCAAATGTTTTATCAAGAGTCTGGATAAACTTTTGCCATCTTGGACTTTTGTCAAAATGTTTTTGTTGGTTTTAATTTCTTCACCATGCCGAGCTGACTTGGTGTTTACTTAGCTATATTGGGCTTTTGTACAGTATCCTCTTATTTGCCCACTTAAATGCTCCACCTTAATTCAACATTTTTCCCACTAAAATGCTCCCCCCAAAAAGTCACTAGTTAAAAATGCTTGTTAATGCTCATATGTTGGGTTTTTTTAAATTGGAGTATAAACTTTCATGGTTTAACACAATTAACAGCTCAGGGTGCTTAAAAAAATGTATATGCAATACAACTCAGTGTATAATTATAATAGTTTTAATACACCAAAAGATAATTCTCTAAGTGATCTTTTAAATAAAATTTGACTGAGGCTAACTAATTTTGTACAGAAAATTTGAAAAAAGTTTTCTCAAATGCAAAAACAAAAATGGCTTCAAGAAAGATCTTCCAGCACTGGCCCCACACAAATTTTTCGTTTATGTTATTAATAAGTAATCATGCAGTTTTGAAATGAATTTGCACTTGTGAGTTTTTAAAAAAGCTGAAATTGCACTTACCGAAGCAGCTCATGCAATTTCAACTTTTTGAAAAACTCACTTGTGCAAGTTAATTCCAGATTGAACTCAAAACTGTATGATTACCTATACTAATGTTGCATAGCCTGCGAGCAGATTCACTTGTTCGGGTAGGGTATCGTGGGCAAAGAAGTTGGCGAGAAGAATGGGGCGAGGAAAAGTCACTGGTTCTCGGTTCTTAGTCGCCCTTGACCGTGACACCATACCCAAACAAGTGAGCCTGCATGCAGGCTAAATGTTGCAATGAAAAAACTGCTGTCGAGAGCTGCCGTGTTTTCTTGCAGGGCATTGTCCTCACTTATTCTTGAATTTTTGGTTATTTCTTAGGCTATGAAGGCGCGCCAACCTTTCCTGTTGATTTTGCAAAGTATGTTCATGACTTACTCGACAATTCACATACAAAGGAGAGGGGATCTTCAACTCCAATAGTTTTGAGTTGACAAAGGACTGTCCATTTAGCAAACCTTTGTAACGTGTGCAGTAACTTAAATTAGAATTCAACTGCATGACTGTAGCGTAAGTAAACTGATGCCTCTTTTTGCATGCTCATTCAAATGATTTGTTGTTAAATTTTTGTACTTCACATGCAGGCAGACTGTCAGTCACCTGCTGGCTTTCAGTTGGTGGTCAACTTTTAACTGGCACGATGCCTGAGGCATTGGTTGGTATCAGATTCTTTACCTAGGTCCAACTGTCATGGAACTTTTAATGACATCTTTTGAGTAGAGGGAGAATTGACCACTTTTAGAGAGGCATTGGTTTACTCAGGCTAAAAATGACTTAAGAAATTTAAATCCATTTTGGAGTAGGCAATGAATAACATTTTAATTTAACCCGATGTAAATTTACTTTTATTTACAATCTCTGTAATAAACCTTTTTAGCATCACTGGATGTTGTTCTCGCATTTCATGCCATGTGACATTTCTCCACAAAAATGGTTCCTTACCTTTAGATAAATGACTGATTCTCCAGGGTTACATGATACTCAATGTTATTACAAAGTTAAACCAGGTGTATTTCAAACTACGTGCAAAGAGTCGTGTTTTTGAAACTATGCTCAGGTCAACAATATTTAGTAATGAATTTCGGGATTTAATATACAGTAACACAACCTTCAACTGTCATGCTTGAACTTTCAGTTAACAATATTTTTAAATCTAGTGATTTTTAAAAATGAACTGCAATTCCTTTGGAATAAAAAAATTCAACACTGAACCACTCTTGTATCCACTCTTTCTTTTCCTAATTAATTAACCAAGCATCAAAAACTCACAAACACTCACTTCAGTTGCCAACAGTCATCAGTAGTTTGTAATAGGACGGTAATAGTTTGTAATTGGACCATGTGGAGCACAATTCAGGGATTAATCGGGCAAGCAGTTTCAAAATTGGATGAGTGCGCCGTGTGAGGCCTATTTGGAATTATGAGCACAATCACTCCCTGAACTGTGCAATACGTGGTCCAATTACTAATTAATTGTATGTTAACAAATTTTTAGATTAAAGAAGTCTTGAGAACTTCTCTTGGGCAAAAAGGTTTGTAGTGATATACACAAGTTTTTTTAAAACTAGGAAACATTGAGAAGGAAGCCATTAAAGCCTGCATAAATGGTGTGCGAATCACATGGGTATCCAATTACAAAAGGTTCAAATTGGAAACCTGTCATTGGACACTCATGTGATCACATGCCAATTATGTGACAAATATGTGCATGGAGAACCAATCAGGATGTAAAATCTTTATGATATTGGCCACTTGCTTTCTTAGGCTAAGTTTCTTTTCAACCCAAATATAAAAAAGACTTAGTAAGTGTATCCCAAATTACTTGCTGGAGGCGGCAGATCAAGCATTGCATGCTGATCCACCTCGTCAACACTATCATCTGATGTGGCATCAGAATTGCTGTTTTGGAGTTCAGAGCCAACAGAATGGAAGTCCTCAGAGTAACTCCCTTGACTTCCTGCCTTTAGACCTTTGGATGAACCAGAAGAACTCCTTACTTGATCAGCAGACATTTCAAGGTCTTGTTCAGATGTTGTGATCTTTTGTTCCACACTTACAGCTTCCTGAATTTTTGCCTTTAATCTCCTGGATTTTGCCTTGACAGGAGAATTAGATGACCTGACAGGTCTTTGCGATGCTTTTGAGCTACCTTGGGACTGTGCACTTACAGACAAGTCACTGGGAGTAGATCTTTGTTTGAGATTATCAGTATCTACACTGTTGCTCCGTGTGAAAGCTAAATGATATGATGCCTGTGATCCTTCTGTTCCTGAGTCCTCAAAGTCCTCAGTATACATCGTCATCGCTGATCCTCCTCGCTGATCATCCAGTTCAGTGCTTACAATCCCTGTATTGCCATAAATACCAAGAGAGGGCTTGTCTGTGGTCCACTCTTTTTCTTGGTCACTTTTCTCATCTGGTTCTCCTGAAATCAGAACAATGTACATATCAGCAATAAATTGTTAGTTCATTGATAGCTAAATGAACATAGTCTCGATTTCCACTTCTCTCTGTGTCTGGTCTACGAACAACAACTGGTATTAGTGTAAATTTACCATAGTCTATTGTGAATCCGTGAATTTGATTGGCTATATTACTGTTTTCTATCTGCTGATAGTCAACAGTTATGCATCAGTGCACATCGCGCATCATGTTTGAACCTGATGTAACATAATAAAACAGTTCTTTTCTATGCGTTACTTGACTTTTTTTTCTTTTTATGCAATGAGACTATGGTAAATTTATACTAACAATTAGACTACTTGCCCTCGTTTTCTACGAGCGATAGTCAACTCGGCTGTGCCTCGTTGACTATCTGCTCGCAGAAAACTTGGGCTCGTAGTCTAATTGTTAAATAGAGCCCAAATAAACAGTACTTACTACACAAAAGCTCTGCTCAATTCATTACCTCAAAATGTCAAAGCACTCTGGTTTCATCTAGTGTCTTAGATATAACGATATTTGAAAATTCCTCCAACACGTTACTTACAAGTACTCTGTAGTTTCTAAATCATAGTGGCCTGCCCCCAGTGGGCCAGACTTGAAATCTATGGGGAGCATGCAATGAAAGTCATGTCCAGTAGCCTGGGGTTAGTGATTAGGACAGTTCCAAGTTGCCTTTTGCCTTTGTCAAAAAGAGTCTACAAAACCATTCCCATGAAAATGTGTTTCTACTACAGGTTCAGTTTCATGCAAATCAAACTCATTTTCACATCATTGAAAGGTTTTACACTGTCAGAGGCTCATTTTGAAATAGAAGCAAAAGGTAATTTGGAAATTGCCTTTTTGTCTCTCATTTGCTCCACAGGCCAGTTAATTTTCTTAGGGAAATGTTTGAGGAAATTCAGAAGTACCCATTATTTTTAACTCCAGAGTGGAGAGAGGTATCCAGGGGTTTCATTAAGGGGCTGGAACCTGCAAATTGATGGCCTGCGAAGATGATTATACTCAGTTGGTTTTGCAACTACTAGAAAGTTTTTTCTTATAAGAAATTTCAAATCAAATAGTTTTGCCAGCCTGTGAAAAACAGTTGCCCTTATGCTGAAATTGTAAATGAAACCCCTGCATATCTGGCTCAAATGACCACAATATAAATCCCAGCTGGCCAATACTAATCAAGAGTTCAACAGGCTAACCATTAGGCATCTCTCCCTCAGTCAAACATAAAGATGCAGCTAGAAGTGCTTTTGTAGGACTCCTTGTTATTAAAAGCATAGCAATTCTAGATTGTCTTTCTATAGATTGTAAATACTAGTGTTGCTGTAATCTACCAAATTAATATTAATAATAACATCTTATCAAACAAAAGTCAGTGGTATACCAAATAGTAACAAAATGATAAAAAAAACATGATATCAATATCCTGACCTGAAGATATCATTTTAGAAAAATAATCTTTTTCCCCTTAAACTACACTTAAACTTGTTGGTGTATGATCGAAACATCTTTAGATCTTCTTCAGTTAGCCTGTGTGGCAGGCATCCGAAGGGGAGGGAAAGGGGAAAGAAGAGCCAGTGAAGTGTGAGAAGATCGGACGTGGGAGGATCGTGGTAGGGGATGCCTGCAAGGATGCTATTGTTTTCTTCATTCTGCAAACTAATTAACTATGCAAAACCCACTCAACTGTACAATGTCTGGCTGTCAAAATTGTCTAATCAGAATCACACCACTTCTTTCATGACAAAATCTGTAGGTGTCAATGGGTTCTCATATTTCTTGGTTTTGTTGTTTTGGACAAAAAAATGAATTTTAAAATTTGAAGACCTTAGCGTCTGACGTTGGGGAAAGCGAAAAGAGGCCAGGCCAAAAAGAAAGCAATTGTAACAATATTTGTAAAGTTTGTCAGATAAATCTAAAAGTAACATATGGCAAATGTGTGGCTTAAGCTTGTGGAAATATAATATTCAAACCGTCGGCGAGAAAGAAATATTAGCTTTGGGATAACAGTGCTTGCTTCTTACATCGATTCTCAGTCGGCCTGCAGTGCCTGTTCATGTTTCAACTGTATGCGACTCACAAGCCACTAAACTGCTACTCAGTGATTGTAGAAATCGCTCATCAGTCAAATGCGTCCCAAAAAATTATCGAAGAAAAGCGTAGAGTTTGCGAGCCTCTACAACCTGTACTCCCTCCATATAGCACAGCCTCTCTCCATATTACACTTCCTTCTCAACTCTGTAAGTAAAGAAGCCTTAGAGCATTGTCAAGCCCAACGGAGAGTCTTACTCCTGTTCTACGATAGTCTACTCTATTCAATGATACTCTACTCTATGCTACTCTACTCTACGCTCCTTTACGCGACTCTACGCTCCTCTACACCTCTACGCCTCTACACCTCCACACCTCTACGCCTCCACACCTCTACGTCTCCACACCTCTACGCCTACACCTCAGAGGTGTAGAGGCATAGAGGCGTAGAGACGTAGACGTGTAGAGGCATAGAAGTGTGGAGGCGTAGAGGTGTGGAGGCGTAGAGGTGTAGAGGTGTAGAGACGTAGAGGTGTAGAGGTATAGAGGCGTAGAGGTGTAGAGGCGTAGAGGTGTAGAGGTATAGAGGTGTGGAGGCGTAGAGGTGTAGAGGCGTAGAGGTGTAGAGGTATAGAGGCGTAGAGGCGTAGAGGTGTAGAGGTATAGAGGCGTAGAGGCATAGAGGCGTAGAGGTGTAGAGGCATAGAGGTGTAAAGGGGTAGAGGTGTAGAGGTGTAGAGGTGTAGAGGCGTAGAGGTGTAGAGGTGTAGAGGCGTAGAGGTATAGAGGTGTAGAGGCGTAAAGGCGTAGAGGTGTAGAGGCATAGAGGTGTAAAGGGGTAGAGGCGTAGAGGTGTAGAGGTATAGAGGCGTAGACGCGTAGAGGTATAGAGGCGTAGAGGTATAGAGGTGTAGAGGCGTAGATGTGTAGAGGTGTAGAGGCGTAGAGGTGTAGAGGTATAGAGGCGTAGAGGTGTAGAGGTATAGAGGCGTAGAGGCGTAAAGGCGTAGAGGTGTAGAGGCATAGAGGTGTAAAGGTGTAGAGCCGTAGAGGTATAGAGGCGTAGAGGTGTAGACGCGTAGAGGTGTAGAGCCGTAGAGGTGTAGAGGCGTAGAGGTGTAGAGGCGTAGAGGTATAGAGGCGTAGAGGTGTAGAGGCGTAGAGGTATAGAGGTGTAGAGGCATAGAGGTGTAAAGGTGTAGAGGTGTAGAGGCGTAGAGGTATAGAGGCGTAGAGGTGTAGAGGTATAGAGGCGTAGAGGTGTAGAGGTATAGAGGCGTAGAGGTGTAGAGGTATAGAGGCGTAGAGGTGTAAAGGTATAGAGGCGTAGAGGTGTAGAGGTGTAGAGGCGTAGAGGTGTAGAGGTATAGAGGCGTAAAGGCGTAGAGGCGTAGAGGTGTAGAGGTATAGAGGCGTAGAGGTATAGAGGCGTAGAGGTGTAGAGGCGTAGAGGCGTAAAGGCGTAGAGGCATAGAGGTGTAAAGGTGTAGAGGCGTACTGGTGTAGAGCGGTAGAGGTGTTTTTTATTGATAATTTTTTGTGTAGAAAATACTATACGCGTTTCATAGAACAACCCGTAGAGGTGGTACAGGAGCCAAAAAAGCTCTACACTTTTCATTGATCATATTTTGTGCCAGGTATATTATCAGTGGCACTTTCCGCCGATGCACAGACAACGTCAAATTTGCCCCCTTCGATGTCTTCCAAACAAACTAGATTCTGAGCCCAATATCATGGTCTCGACTACCATAATCTGGTTGCTAATAATTCTGAAGAGGCGTTATTACTAACATCGGCTAACATATTATGAATTAGTTCGAAACGATCTCTTGATTTATCCGCCTTGTTGAATATAAATGTGAGAAGACCTTAATGGGTTCGAATGACAGGTCGCTGACCAATCAGAAGGATGGATTAAGTAATTTATTAAATCTGACCAATCAGGATTTTTACATTCACCTGGTGGACGAAAAAAACAAAGAAAACAATAGCGTCCTTGCAGACCGTACCTTCTCCCTCCCATGCTCATTTTGACTTTCCTCCCTCCCTTTCTACAGCCTGCCATGCAGGCTATTCTTCGGTCATCTTTGGCAATCTTTGGAAAATGTTCAAAAACATTAGTCTGGCCTTTGGACCAATTTGGAAAATCTTTGGAAATCTTCGGAAAGTGGTTGGAAATCTTTGGAAAATCACTAAAACTTTGTTATGTATTGTGAATACTTCACATAATAAAAAGAAAATTACATGCTCGGCCATGTAATATCCTCTATATATACACTGGTAACAAAGATTGAATACCTTCTACTTGAGGAATAAAAACATCCAAACTATTTTGACTCTTTATGCTCCTAGCACTTTCAGCAGTTAATGGAATTACTTCAGGATCTGAGTTTGCTTCCATCACTTCTTTAGTTCCAGCTAACCCATAAGTTTTGTGGTGTGGTTGTTCTGTAGATAACTGCTGTGTTTGAACCTGTGCATCAGCTGTCTGTTTCTGCATCTGTCTTCCTTTCAGCTTCCTTTCTGTGTCTATTTTGTATGTCATTCCTAAATCACCCTTAGGTGTCTGTATTTTATAAAAATCTCTTTTAGCATTTTCCTTTTGAGCTAAAGCCCTTTGCACTTCACAAGGTCTAGTTCTGTTCGGTAACTTATCCTTTTGATTGATCTCAAGCCTCATTTTCTGTGTTCTTGTCATTCCATATGTGAGGCTGGTCTGCTTGAAACGCACTCTTTGCCTTGGCAAACCAATCACTGAGGTTTGAGTCCTCTTACCAGGAGGAGGTTGATGAGTTTGCATTTTATGTGTTTCACTTTTTGGAACACTCTTTAAGTTATTATCAGCTGCTGGTGGTTTTCTTCCACCAACTGTTTGTGGATGTCTTGGAGTGACCTGAGTTTGGCCACTCCCAGACCTGGGTTGTGTTGTATCTTTAACATGTCCTCCTGTTAAGCAGGAAAGCTCTTGGAGCAAGGCATTTAAAATCGGCAAATGGCCATCTGATGCTACACCTCTTAGGTTGTACAAGCCATTAATAAATTCATCTTGACCTCTGTTACTGTGAGGCCCTGTGGAAGGCCTGAGTAATTTTTCATCAGTTTGGACTGACACTGATGTTATTCCTACAGTGCCATCTGTTTCAAGCACACCAGGATCATAATACATAAAATCCACATCATCATCATCATCATCATCTTCTTGGTCAAGAGATTGTCTGTTTCTCATTCCATCATTGTTTGAAGAACTTTGCTGTATGCCTTCCTCTGTTGTCGCAACATTTGATCTGTCACATGGTGAGGATTTGGAAAAGTAATTATAATAAAGAGGAGGTGGACAGAATGTGTTTGTAATTACTACATCTTCCTCGCTGTTCCTTCTTTGACGGCCAGAACTTTTAATAGTCTTGGTGTGAAGATTTGTTTGAACCTCGACATGTTGAATCTTAGGTTTCTGTGTAGCTGTTACATTGTTATATACCTTTTCCCTTTCTGATGTTGATTCCTTTTCACTTAAATCTCTTGATTCAATTTCGGGCAGTACCTTTTGCAAAGCGCCCTTGACGGCTTGTTCAACTTTCTCGCTCGTTTCAACCTTTTCAGTAACCCTGTTTTCCAAGGGCTCTGTAGGAATATGAGGAATCAGTGATCCCCCTAAACTCAGTAACCTGAAGCCTAATTTTACTTTTGCTACAGGTGAGCCCATGAGATTGTACACAGCAAAATCCCCCTCATCTCGGAAGAAAGCAGGAACCGCAACACCTTTATAGTAAACATCTGCAGAAATTTGGTCTATCGCCTTTTTCAAAGGAATCAAAGTGCTACCTACGAGAGTTGGCTTTTTTGGCCACAAGTCCATCAAAATGGCGTAGAGAGGAACCGTCTGAAGTTGAATTAACAAGATATCGATACTTGCTTTAAACAGACAGGATTTTCCAGTCCGGAACTGGAAATTCCCAAACCGATCCTTGAGCTCTTGAAGTAACGACTCTCTGTCTTCCATGTGAAATCTTTGTCGCATTTTCTCAGCTTCCACTGGAGAGACGTAATGAATTATCATTGTAGGAAAATCCAGCAGACGAAAGCACAACGCCGGGAGCTTGCACGACACTCGCAGTTCTTCCACGCTTTCCACGTGAACTTCTAAAGAAAACAATGTCTCAGACATGGTCACAGGATAAATTTACCCTGGGAATTCCATAAGTTCCTTTGATACAAAATATTTTGAAGAAAGCACAGAAAGCTGAAAAATGCGATTACCTTTCTTCCGACTCACTTTTCGCGCCAAATATTCGCTACCAGGTTTCTACTCGGTTTTTCTTGTGTATTTTGCATGAAATGTCCCGAAAACCTCAAACAGGTGTTTTTATCTATAATCAAAGGCATATCACCTAAACAAGGTGCTCTTGAGGGGAGTCAAGTGTTAAAAAACACAAGCAGGAACTTCAAAAAATGGAACTTGATGGGAACTGGTTTAAAATTATGTAGCTTTGACCAACAATAAATAGTAACCATATATTTCCTTTTGCACTACAAGGAGACACTTTGATTCTTTTTACGTGAAGGAAATTTTTAAACAGAGTTAAATAAACATGGCTTCTGTTTGGGAAAATATGTAAATACTTCGGCGGACACGCCACGATTGTCGTCCTGTAGGTCTCAGTGACAGGCGGCAATAACTGGTAACTTAGTGTTCTAAGCAATGGTGTGAAATGCCCTGTACAGTGGTTTCTTCTGGTAACCGTAAGTGCCAGTTGTGATCTGTAGCATGGCGGCGCGCATTGTAATTGAGGAGGAGCGAACAGCTGTTTTTTAGCTTGAACGATTTCAGATTACTGTGACCCGTGAAAACGAAGAAGAAGAAATGTCGAGGCATCTGAAGTCAACACGAGCCGACCAGTGTAAGTATAAACTACAAAACAAGAAATCTGTGAAATGTGTATAATTTGGTAGTGGTGATTCACTGATTACAGAATGCTCATTTACTGTAACCTAATGTTAAAGTAAAAGGTCGATTCTCTCAAGAATGAGAGGGATATGTGAAATATTAATAATATCTTGTACGTAAAGAGACATGTATCCCCTAAATTATACATTTTAGGGGCTTTTAAAAAAGATATCAATGCATGTAACACACAATTTTGTATTCATGCAGTCCAAGCAAGCTGAATACGGGGTATACTGTAAATCATAAATTGAAAAAATATAGCCCATAATGCGCAAATGAGGGCTTGAACAACATCTTATGATTACAGAGGTATTTTTATCTGGCCAATTTATGAAGTGTTTTGGCAGAGGAGAAGGAAGTCAGACAAAATGTTAAGGGCAGACCACTCCACCCCCCTTCCTTAGCATCCACTTGAAATTTTCTACCCAAAGAGTCATCAATCAATCAATCAATCAATCAATCAATCAATCAATCAATCAATCAATCAATCAATCAATCAATCAATCAATCATCAGTCAGTCAGTCAGTCAGTCAGTCAGTCAGTCAGTCAATATATTTAATGTTGTCAGTACGCTTAGTTAAAAAGAGGGTCACACAAGGGGGGTCTCTGACACGGTTCGCCATGGAAAAAACAGAGGATCACAGGTATGTTTAGCTCTAGTTTAGCTCTTTAGTTATTTTGGGTGACCAGCAACTGTATGTATTTTTAATTTATTTCTTGTTCAATTAGTTTTTTTTTTTTTTTTTTTAATTAATGCAAAAACATTACATTACTTACACAAAGTTACCTACTCTACTTACAATATAAACGTAGCTTACAAATTAACGATACTGACATACTTACATTACAACCATTTTTAAACAGTTTATTAATATCTTACATTGCTTAATTTAGGGCATCAGCTATAAAAAAAAAGGTGGCTTTCTCACATATTAATTTGTGACTTAGATTTATGTTTCTCAATTTTAATTTTATTTGTCAAAAACGCTAAGAAGGCATCGAAATAAAACTCTTCTTCTTTTCTTGAAGCAGTGTATAAATAATATTTGGCTATAATCATGCAGAGGTTTAAGCCAAGATAGCGAGCGAAGTTGTCTGTCACGCCATATATTATTTCATTTTTATCGATAGTGATCGTATCTCCGTTTTTGGAGTTCCACCAATTAGAAAAGAGAGACCAAAATAACCGAGCTTTAGAACAGGTAACAAAAAGATGGATTAATGTTTGTCTTTCTTCACATAGATGACATTTATCATGTTCCTTGATTGAATCTCTAAAAAGTGTCGAATTTGTGGGTAAAATATGGTGAATTATTTTATATTGGAAAATGGCGAGTCTGGTGTCTTTAGTAACATTAAACGGAAGGCTATAAATAAGTCGTATTGTGTGCTCTTTTAGACCGGCTTCTGTCATTCTTCGTTCAGCTGTAGGCGTAACGAATTTACTCTTAACAAAGAATTTAGTGGCAGATTTGCAAGAGAGTTTATCCAAAGATATCCTTTCCTTCTCGGAACGTTTTTCTAAAGGTTCAGTTAAAAATTCCTTTAAGAATATTGATCCATTTTTGGGGGATCGCGTGGCATAAACCATAGTAGTTTAAGAAGTTTGTTTTAATTTTAAACTTACTGCAGAATACGTCAAAAGCTAGGAATCTGTTCCCTTGAAAGAAGTCTTCAATTTTAGTTAATCCGGCGTCGTGCCATTTTTTGTAATTCTTGTTCAATTATTAGTTATTTAGTTAATGTTACAGTTCAAATAAATCTTGTTGTTGTTGAAACTTTTGTTTTCCCGAATCACTAAAATAAACAAGTAAGATACTTTTTCTAATGACCTGTTCTTACATTAGAAAGAGTGTTTAAAGAAGCAATGAGTTACGAAGAATAATTTCCTAAGTTCTCGTTTCAAGGAAAATAAAATCAGCTAATCATGCAACACGAGAAGACCCCTGTAAGACCCTCTAAAAAGCTAGTTTACAGGTATGCCATGGAAAAAAAAAACATTTTAAAAGCTTTTTGAATGCATACTTTTAATGCATTCTGTCACAACACTTTACTTTTACTGACATGTGAAGTAATTAACGTGATTTATTGCTTTTAAAACATAAAAGAAAACCTTTCTATTAAAATCAAGTTTTCTACTACCTGTTCTGTTGAATCGGCCTGTTTTTTATTTATTAATGTGGCCAATAGAACATGATCATGATGTCTCAGTTCTTCTATTTCCAACTACAGTGTTGAGAGGAGAGAATCAGAATTTTCAGTACACTGCCTTGAAATACTGACATGTTTTCAAATGCCTATATATAGATGTATCTTAACTGCTGGCCAACAGCATTGTTCTATCTGCCTTTTTACTTTGTGAATGTTATACTTTTTCTTTGCTCTTTTTCATATGTTTTGTACTGTTACGTGTGAATACTAAAACTAATTGATTTATGTAAACTGTAAACTGGTCCCTTTTTCAGGTTTGGTGGTGTACCATTCTCAACATGAAGCAGCCAACAGAAAAAAATTATCAACTTTCTTTTGGCTAAAAATGCCCTGTACTATTTCCAAATATGGACTTACCTTCTCTCACCCTCTAAACATCCAGTTGATAACAGGCAGAAGATAAAGTGAATATGTCAATGGCCCCTTCTGTAGAGGGAGTTTTGCGAGTTGGAACTCCAAACCCCACCCCTCTATCCTGAGTTATTTACCCATGTATTCTAAGGTTCTGTAATCAATAATATTTTGTATGTATATGTATTATGTATTTTGCTCAATGAAAATTTTCCTGTTGTCACTTTTACACCTTGCATTCATTTACGCAATAGTTAATGCCAAAGTACATGGACTGAAGGAGATATTCAACAGACTAGACAGAAGAACTTATCCATTACCAACAGGAAATGATGTTGCCAATTACCTCAAATGGTTTCAGCAGACTTTGCAAAGGTACAGAGAAAATTTCATGTTAGGATTTATGCTAGGCTCAATTTCCAGCCATTTTGTGCACCCAAATTCTCAAACCAGCTGGAAATTGAGCCTTCATTTATGCTAACTCTTCTAACTGGAGGGCAAAAGATAGCCCAGGTTTACAAGCAAAATTTCACAGGTAGGATAACCCTACAACCCGGGACAACTTAATGTGTAGTTACACTCAAAGGTTCTGGAAACAATTAGAGAGTTAACCCAGGTAGGTGGGTTAACAAGGGAAAAAGTCAACCCTCAATGCTTATTTGTATTACAATAAAATCTAGCATACATATGAGACAATTTCAGGCTATTTTATAGTTTTAAACTAAAATTGCCTTGCTCTTATTCATGATGGATAAGTACATTATAATGCAAATGAAAAGGCTATTCCATTATAATGCAAATGAAATAGGCTATTCCATGGATACCATGTGATCAGTTAAGATAATCTGATAACTGAAATTTTCAGTTTGGTGAAAGAGACTCGCCCTGTGCTGACAGAAGACAGACGTTCATTTGATCGGCATCAATATCCTAGCATGGATTACACTGGACTGTATAAAGCCCTGGAGAAAATTGTCAATGTTGTACCAGTTGTTGAGATTGGAGTTGAAGGTATGTTAACAGTAAATGCAAGCATAGATCTTGGATAAATGGTGACAATTTCCTGAAACAATGAGTATTGAAGGTACAAACTTCTAGCCGACAGGGGTGGAGAGGCAAGTTCCTCCAGGGGACGTTTTTGATTTCAAGTCATAAAAGTGGCCTGTTCTGAATTTCTTAGTCATTCTGAAAAAATCTGACCCATTTTTGTAACTTGTTGAAAACTTGTAAGAATCTACACATGAAATGATGAAAACCACTCTGAAATTATTATCATGGCTATCGTTATTTGGCCTGTGTTGGTACCTGATATAACACATGCTCTGATTGACTAATTTTAGGGCATTTTTCTCCCATAATGCGACTGATTACAGCCCTGCAAAAACAGAGCAAAAAGCTACATGTACATTTAATAACTTATTAACATCGAACATTTGGTCTCGCACCTCAAAATCTGAAATCTCAGCCTTGCCATGTTGACCTTGTTATGGCAAGGTCTTGGTTAGAGATTTTTCCCATAAAGACCTAACTCTTGGTTAATACCATAAGTACATGTAGTTATTAACAGAATGTAAAATAAATTATTACTCTACTTGTGCAATACAATCATGTTGATATAATGCTGTACTAACTTATCAACTAAGTTAAACATTTTGTATGGTTTCTCTTAAAAGTTGTACATTGAGCTAAAGAAATTACACTGCAAGTTTACAGTTTTTAAACAGATTAAATTTTTTTTTCAGCATTTTCAGATAGTGTTTTGTCCATCATGGCATCGCTGGTTTCCATTCTTGAAGAAGGAGGACCTCAATGCCATGCCGATGGGTTTAGCAATGACACTTTCTATATGGCCTTCACAAACCCACAACCACATTATCAAACTCTTGGCTGGTTATGTCCTTCCTATTTTACTAGGTAAGTATATAGTGGAACCCTGCATTTAATCCAGTCATCAAGTCAGGGATTTCATTAAGGGCTGGGCGTGGTGCAAAATGATAAGCTTGGAAGATGATTCTGCCTGCCAGGTTTGAAGATCCAAGATTCAAGATTGAGTTTATTTGCCTCTTTACCTACTATATTACAGTCTTTCCTGTAAAACCGTGAACACCAGATAAAATTTCGGGAATGTTTATTGTTTCGCGACCAATCAGAAGCGAGAGATGAAACCGCAGAAGATAACCGCTAAACCGCACCATGGATTAGTCACGACTTGATTCGAAACAACAAGCTGGCTTTTTCTTCCACGACAAATCTTCAGTTTTACGGTTTTCAAATACCGAAATTGTTCTTTTTGTATTTCAGCCTATTTATGTGCAAAGAATAGATATGAATGATATGTTTAGTGACATATTACGGGAGAGCGATGTTGAATCAAGTAGATAGGATCAGACAAGGCTAGACAGCGCATCTGAGAAAAAAAAAACGAACCAATCCGAAGCCGGGTGACCAGTGTACTTCACGTGCAGTTCAAAGGGTCATGCCAGCTGGCTGTGATTGGTGATTTTCGATCCGTATTTTTTTTGTAGCTGAGAAACTTTCATCCGAAAACTTGTACCATTGTAAATTTTGACAATTTACACTCGCTTCTAGGTCTACTCTGAATTCGGGAGTTTAATTTTTAAGGTTAGTCGTGGAAGAAATGTCAGTTCGTTGGAAGAAAAGTCAGTTCGTTGGAAGAAAAGCCAGCTCGTTGTTTCGAATCAAGTCGTGACTAATGCATGCTGCAGTTTGGCGGTTATCTTTTGCGGTCTCATCTCACTTCTGATTGGTCGCAAAACAATAAACATTCCAGAAATTTTCTCTGGTGTTCACGGTTTTACGGGAAAGACTGTAATTATTTATGAGTATTCCAATGTATGGCAAGGTGACCTCTAGAAACCACCAGGCTTATAATTTAGGCCACCTCATACATAACAATATGGTTACATAGATAGTGCTACAGTGTGCGGCTTTGCCAGTTCAGTGATTATTTTACTAAAAACTCTCGACTGGTGGTTTTCCTTAAAATTGGGAAAACTTGACAAAGACGTGATTTTATCAGGAAAAGAAATTCAGATCTTTAGACCTTGGTAAAGAATTATGAATTTTTTCAGATTAGTGCGGCAATGATGCACGTGATGAAGAGGAACATTTTTCTGTTAGATGTAGATAGATAGATGTACAGACAGACAGACAGACCGACCTTTATTTAAACAGGATAGTGATTAAAGCTAACAGCTTATGGGGTCGTGTATCTACATGCATTAAAATTAAAATAAATCAAGATAGCATCTAAAAACAGGATTTGACGTTAAGTTACAGAAGTTCAGTTCAAGCATTTTTCTTACCTGTGAACAGCTGTTGCCTACCTCCTGAAGACGTTTAATGAAACTCATGCCTAGAGGCTACAAAAACCTGGCAAGGCTGTGCTCTAACGGCGCCCGGTCGCCTCAGGCAACTAACATTTTGTCTCGGGCGACTGAAAAAGAAAAGCAGTTGCCCGTCCGGGCGCCTAGATTTGGCTTGTGTGAAAAACCGAAACGAAACCAGCGAACGTATTGAAACGGAACGGAATGAAACAAAAAGAAACTTCATTGCGCTCCCATGCTCCCGTTAGCCCGAAAAACAAACGCGCTGAAAGCGCATCAATAGCCTGTGTGATCTATATTAGCTGTACATTTAGGTTAAATACTATTAAGTTAGGTCGTGGGTCTTGTTTCGCTTTGGTGGGTTCTCTTCCGGTTTTTTAATACAGTGCATGCCCCAGCTTTCTTGTCCATTGTTGTTGTTGAACGACACAATAAAGCGAGCACCTGATTTTAACAAACATTTTCTAATTTTTATTTGATAATTTGATGATATTTACAGAACTAAAAAATATTCGGCAGGACAACAACAAGAATTGCCCACGCTCAAAGTTGTCTGTGTTATGTAATGTTGTTCCACATGATTTAGCACGAAAAATTATTTTGTCCTTACCCGAAAGAAACTGCACGATTTTTGCACAAGTACGTGTTGAAGATCTAATTTTTCTATTGAAGTGGATGATGCTTATTTTTTTGTGTTTCAGCAGTTTTCAACAGTGGAGTGCGTGATTAATAAAACGAAACTTTCCTTTATGCAAATTTTTGTTTATTAAATTAGCTTCGTTCGTGGCATACAAGATGTTTATCAGCACCATATTTGGCGTCTTGCTCGCAATTGTAATCATTCCATCAAAATTTGGTGAAAACGAAAGTTTAAAATAAGAACCCTTTTGTTCCGAAACCTATTTCAGTGGTCTTGAAAGAAATTTCTAAGCGGTTTTGAACACGTATGTGGTTAATTTTATAACAGGATTTCATGATATCACAAGTTCGCTAAAAAGAGTAAGTGACAGCTTAATTTAGTAACTCGCTTCGCCACCCTTGTCCGGTGAGGTGAATATTGAACGAGAGAGATTTAAGATGAAACTGTTTGGCAATTATGCGGAATCCCTTGGAACTGTTAATTATTAACTGATTAAACCATGAAATGGAATGTTAATTAACTAATTTTAGTTAATTATTAATAATTATTAATTAATTAATCGATCTGGGCGACCAACCTGGAAGGCTGGGTGACCTACTTGACATGGTTAGGCGCCTGAAGGGCGCCCTGAAAAGTTTTGCTAGAGCACAGCCTTGCCTGGGCTTATGACTGCAGGAGTGGCCACAGTAAAGGGGTTCTTTTCATATTAAAATGGCTGACTGAGCTTTGTTTAGACTAGAGTAACATTAGTGCGATGGTCGTAAGAAGGGGTTCTGCTGTTTGTGAGGAGTTCTAGATACATAATAATTAAACAGATAATCAGTAGATAAAACATGTATTTTTCACTTGCGTTTAATCATGGTCAGACTGCATATTATGATTTGGACTTGCGTAGCCATTTCAATATTTCAAAATTTGAATGGGATCTGTAGTAGTGACAGATCACTGTCCAATAAATTCCGATTCTTAGTTCTTTTTCCCTTAATATATTGTCTAGCTAGATAGACTGCTGACAGCTGGTCTTTTCCCTTATGGTCACTTAGATGAGTGTTAAGTCCTCACCAACACAAAAGGGCAGTATGGCCTAGTAAGGAATGAGTCCACATGAGAAGACCATGCTCTTGTTTCATCAAATTCCCCTTTTGGTTAAACCATCTTGCCTCATAATTCCTGCTGAATTTTGTGTGAAAATTAGACTTCAAGCAGTCTGCTGGCTAGAAAGCCAAAGAATTTCATATTAGTAAGTTTTATTGAATGAAGTACTGTAGTCATTACGAAAAGTCAAATGAGTACCCCTTGATCTTCAAGGCCTAGAAATGCCTTCTGTTATTTTTTAAACTGCGACAGTTGGAAGTAATTAATGCTGGTTTAAATGAGCTGACAGATTTCCTATTGTTTTGTTATTGTATTGAAGGTGTGTTGGAGTCCGATGAGGCTGGTCTCTCCTATGCGTCCCTTACCTGCCCTGCCCTTATTATGTCAATCTTACAGTACTGTCCTGACTGTAAACAGCATGCACAGTTTGTTGAGACATTGATGCGATTCAAAAGTGATGTCTGTCTGGACATACTGGCTGTGCTGGCTTATGGACCACAGCCTATCATCAACTCAGCTGGGCAAATCTTACTTCACTATTATCCACTCAAGGATGTTGGTAAGGCTGATAAATGATAAATTCAAACAGGAAAGTCGGATTGGAAGGGCTATGTTTGTTTTGTTTTTCTGTGCTCTATCAGCAGGAGTGTCATTAAGGGCTAGATGCCAGGTAAACTGACTGGTTGTGAGGACAATTTTGTGTGCCTGGTTTAACTATCTGGAGGAAGATTTTCTTGAATTAGAAGTTCAGTTCAAATTAGGTTTACCTTCTTGTGAAAACCATTTGCCCTCCTGCTGTAAACATTAATAAAACCGCTGTATGAGGATAACAAATAGTGAGGTTCAGTCCATTTGGATGTTCAAACATATTTGTTGAATTCAACTGAACACTAGTGAGTGGAAAAATGTTCTTTTATTCACAAGTTCAACTATTTTTATACCATATTTGTCAATATGTTGAAGTGGCTTAAAAGGGCCAGAAAAAGTGTCCACTGGGCATAGGTGTCTGCTTATAGCAGGCTAAAATTAAAAGAAGGAGGGACTTAAGGTGATTCCCGAGTTTTGCATTGCACAATCCTACTGCGCACAATTTTTGCGTCATCAGCCTGCGCACATGAGCGCGCCGTGTACAAAAGATAAGAGAGTCCGTCAAACTAAGCTCGATAGCGAGATAAAAGCTCCTTTTCTCTTAAACGAACACGGTGACCCCCACTTTTTATTTTATAAATTCAATGAGACCAATATCCGCAATAACTGAGAAAAAAATTGGCAGAAATCTATGGCTACTTTTTTGGCAAATGAAATAAATGCTACAGATAGAGACGTAACGGACCCAATAGCCCAAATTATGTTTCCTTTAAAGGATAAAAATATCAATTAATAATGCAGGGTATTTGAAGCCATTTTTTCTGGGACGTAGATGAATAAGGAATCAAAGAAAGTTGAACTCTGTGTGATATAACACGCCGCATTGAGAAATAATCGAGCTTATTTGTTTTGCACTGTGATAACCAAAAGTCACCTAAATAACCATACATGTATTTGTCAGCATCGATGAAAACAAGCACAGTGACCCCCTCTTTTTATTCCGTTTTTAACATCTCCTTGTACTGTAATGACACCATACCAAGTTTGATTGGAAATCTATGGCGGGTTCTTTTACTCGGGAATCACCTTAATTGTGTTCAGTTGGGTCAACCTGTGAGGAAGGTGTGTGGGGTTTTTAGCCGTACAATACTCAATAGTTCAATGCAACCAACAAAACACAGTTCAATGCTTGAAAAAAAAGTGCTGTCCTTTGGTCCAGGAAAAGTAGATTTGCTTGCCGGTCATTCCAAATGAGCAGGGATGGTGCAGTGGTGAGAGCACTTGCCTACCACCAATGTGTCCCAGGTTTGATTCCCGGACCCGGCGTCATGTGTGGGTTGAGTTTGTTGTTGATTCTCTTCTCTGCTCCGAGAGGTTTTTCTCTGGGTACTCCGGTTTTCCCCTCTCCTTAAAAACCAACATTTCCAAATTCTAATTCAACCCTGGAATGCACGGACATTTCACTGAGCAAGTTCTTGTGAACTCCTTGGTGCTCTGTGGGTAAACAAATTACATTTACATTTTACATTTTACATTTTACAAATAACTTTTCATCGGGCAAGTGCCCCTGGAGACAAGTCATCTACCACCTAAATGAAAAAAAGTTAACTTGGATGTGCCCAGGGCAAGCAACATTTGAGAGGTCCTAGTCCAAAGGGTAAGCTGGAATTCAGGTTTTTTTCCAAGCCTTGCAGCTGTTCCTTCAGTTAATTGGTTCTCAAGAAAACCTAGTTTTGTTTGTACATTTAAGGGGGCGCTGATGACTGGCAGTTTGTGTATGAACCATGGCATCCTCCTAACTGTCAAAACCTTGAGTGTGCAGTGCCTCGAAAAAATACGCCAACAACAATCTGCCTGGAAGCGTCATATGCTGCAGCACAGTGTGGGTCATCACCTCCAGTGTTTATTTGCCAGAAATGTACAGAGCTGGCTGCATCTGACATTCCTGATGAAAAACTTTTGGTAAACATTGTTCAGCCAATGGGGAAGATGCGTACAACTTGTGAAACAAAGGAATGCAAAGGACAGGGCAAACCATGCAGCGTCATGTGCTTTTCTTATGGTTGTGTCAAGGATAACAGGTAAATTGGGGCAACCACTCAAAAGTAGGTTAAATAGAAATTGCACAGTTGCTAGTGAGACACAAATATAATGGCCCATGAAAGCTACCTGAAGGTAGCAAGTGCCTAACCCAAAGCTGTGGTCTAAAAAAATTTTGAGGTTCCTAACCATGAAACCTTGGGTGCCCAGCACTTTAGCTTAATATGGAAAAAGAAAGTCTTCCCTGTTACCCAAAGGGAAAAGGTGGTCGCCTGTGGTACCTGGGGACTCTTAGAGCACAGCAATGCCACCTGTTTTCTAAAATAGGTAACCTCTCACAGAAGTAGGACAAACAGGTCCATAATCTACAAATTATAGTCAGAACTGTCAATTGAAAGCTTGTTCGCATGGGCAAATGTTGAATCACTTTCAGCCATTGATAGCTAAATTGAAACTCAATAATACGGTGCACTGTAAGTATAACTGGCCTAGGTAAAGGTTAAGTCTGCATATGAGCCAAGTGGCCCATCAGGCCGGAGCTCATCCCGGTTTCTGTAGCATGAAGCAACTGGGAGTATTTCTACTCCTGCCTGGATGGGATGCTAGTCCATCACAAGGTTACCCCCAGCATTAAATTCACCGGTACCCATTGAACACCTGGGTGGAGAGAGGCACCATAAGAGTAAAGTGTCTTGATAACTGGCCTACAGGGACATATAAATTAATTCTAAACTTTTCTCTATTTTTTTCAGACTTCGGCCCTTGACAATGTGTCAGGAATGCCATGCACGATATCACAGTGCTGGCGAGGGATATGACCATGTTACACAGAACTTGTTTCCAGATCCCTGGACTCTGCAAGGCCCAGACCAAGCCTACCCTACTGAGGCAGTCATTCGTCTGCTAGGAGAAGCACAGCCCTGTCAGAAAACCAGGAATGAAGCCATGGGGTAAGCAGCTTTATGTTGCAGAAATGTAACCCTTCCTGTAGAGCAACAGAAAGGATTTAAGGGTTAATATAGGATAAATTGAAAAATGGTAGGGAATTTAATAATAATTGATGTTTAATTGATGTCATTCACCTTTGCTTGTGTTTGAATCAATAGTTTCTTTGAAATCAATTTCCTGATAAAAATTAACGCTATAAAAGAATGCAGTTTCGACCGATCGATGGTCATTTTCAACTTTGGTAGAAGGATAAAAATTGCATGCATAAAATATATGGTTAAAACCAGTAAGCATGAAATTAATGACAACTATGCTTGGTATGCACTGTTGTAAAAAAATCATCTTAATTATTAACTGAAAAAGGTGAAGACAAAAAAGCGTTAAAACCTAAAGACTAAACAAATACTTTCGTAAGGAGCGAGTGAAATTAAGATTCTAATAAAAACAAGTTCAAAAATCAGGCAGTCAAGCTTGGTTTGGCACTTCAAGCAATTTGAACACGAGCGCACAAAGCGGCAAAAGCCGCGAAAACGAGCAGTGAAGCCAATTGTCTCTCTCGCAGGCTCCTTGCGGCCTTGGCGCTCCTGGTTGTGTCCTCCCCTCTTTCCTAAGTGCCCTCAAATTGCTTAAAAACCGCCAAGCTTTGCAGGCTACACTTCTTAAGAAGCCTAAAATTGTTTGCTATGTCCTCTGGCTCCTTACCATGTTGTTCTTTTACCTTATTTACGCGAAATGTTTTAAATACAATTGTTTACTAGGCTGGTCCAAGGGAAACTTGGAGAAGAGGAATTTGAAGATGATGTTGACAATGACATAAACAATCGACGCATGCTGAGTAGATTTGGAGTATGGCTTCTAGTTGGTGTCTGCAATGAGCCAGCGAGATGTGAATCAGCGGAGAGGTTAGGTCGGTTAGTTTCCATGGTTTTATCATGGATAGAGACAGCCTCGACACTGAGAAGAGACTATGTAGGTGAGCTGCTGAAGAGGCTCACCAGTCAGTATGTATGTCGCTGGCTGACACAGGTCCGAGACAGCAAACTAGACGTGCTGTGCGCATGCTTGTCTCCTAACCCTCCCAGTTATGTGAAGGTTGGAGGATGCTGGGATGCCATGTCAAGTAAAGAACGCCAACACATGGAGGGGCTCCATCGCTTGTGTTGTGTGGTACCGCATGGTATCATCACCCCTGAGGTCAGAACTGTGGTTTTTTTTGTGGTGTGATTTCTTGGAATTTACTCCGATTGTGTTTGAACAATTTATTTGTAATTTATTCACTTAATTGTTTTAGGTTTGGGAGATAATTATGCCCCAATGGATGGAGGCGATTAAGTCAGATGTCCCGCCAGAAGATTTAGGAAGGTTTAAAGTTTTGTTGACGTAAGTTTGTTTCTGGATGAAACAAAGCTTCATATTTTAGATATTTTGTTCCCCAATTTCAAAACAGTTTTGACATGAAGCACTTATCAGGCAAATCCTAAATTGTATCAGCAGTTTACGGTATGCTTTAACATTTCTTTTGAAATTCTGTAGGAAAATCTTTGATCCTTTGCTGACGCCATTCAAACTGCCCCCAGAAACCACTCTGGGCTTCATAAGGAAAGCACTCGAGTCTGCTGTGCCTCGTCATCAGGTCGAGGCACTCACTTGGCTACAGGTAAACACCCTGTACTCCATCATTTATTTCTCGCTATAAAGAATGAATCTAATCAAAAGTCTGGATCGACAGTATTCAGTTGTAGTTTCGTGGAATTCCTCATGGAATTTTAAAGACAGGTTCACTAGAGTATCCAAGTGACGCACTCGTATGTTTTGAAAACATCTTCGGATCTTTGTTCTAGACATATGTTGAGAAGTCTCTGGCACTCTACAGAAATGTTCTCATGAGTAAAACGTTTGAGTGACCTTTAGGAAATTCTTGGAAATCTTTGGGAAGAAGAAGGAACTCCTAAAGAAGTACGGTTGTCTTGAGAGATTTTTAAATCGTTCGGAAACGTGCCTTTTCGTTTTCTCAAATTGCTGAGTTATCTGAAGAATGCGACAATCCTAGAGTTGTAAATCCTAGTACAGTGTAAATTCAAAGAATGGTGAAAGATATTTTTCCTTTTTTTTGACAGATTCTCTCGCAACTTGACATCATCATCAGACTTGAAATGCTCCTCGATATTTTTGTCAAAGTTGTTCAAAACTCGTCAGAGTTCTCTGAAGGTGTTCCCACCATGTTTCCCTTCCCATTATTCACCGTGCAGTCACCGCTGACCCCGACTGTTGAGGGCTCACACATGGCAACACCTGTCAGCGGTGTGCCATCAGAACTGGGAGAACTGAGTTCAAACCTGTCTTGCTTTATCATGGAACTTGATTTACTGGTAAAACAGGTAATCAGCAGCAGTAGTAATTATGCTGTGGACCGATCGTTCCCCTCTGTAAAACAACGTGAAATGACCAAAGTTTGCGTTGTTTGGAGAATGTCTACACCGACGGCTATTTTATGTGAATTGAGCGCTGACTTTTCATTCTATTTTTGAATGCCTTTTTTCTTGGCGACGCCATTGTCATTATTCAAGCTCTTCATTACATCCAATTGTTTGCTAACGTCATTCTTCAAATTATTCCTCACTAACATACAACTTTATGGTAAGAAGGCATCAGGCTAAACAAGAATTGACAAGAAACAGTTAAAAAGCTATTTAACTTAGTAATTTCATATATTTTTGATTCTTTGGGTGTACTATTCGAGGAGAAATTACCTTTAAAAAAGTACGGCAAAAGCGCTAATGAACTCATACATTTTTCGTAGAGTTAGGAGTTTTTAAACCCTCCTCGCATATTCCTTGGGACAGTCAATCGTGCAGTGTACTTTCAACATTCAGAACTAATGTTTTTGTAGCTCCATCAGAAACTGTATCGCTTATGCCAATGAAGCAAAATTGTAAACGAGATTCTCATTTTATCAACAGGTCAATATTCAGTTTACTCGCGAAAAACACTTGCCAAACAGCGCTGAAAGAGAGGATATTAAAAGGCTTTTACAGTGCATGCTGGACATGTCCTGGGCTGGTAACCATGGCGACCACTCCACTGTGTGTGACATGTGTAACATGACAAGCATATGGTTTAAGCTGGCGCACATGTTACTAGAGACTGTCTTTCCAGAGGGGGGTTCATTACCGGAAGAGGAGGTTCTCAGTAATGTGGCGTTTGGAAGCTTGTTTAGAAACAACTCAAGCAGTAAAGGAGTTTCTAGTAGGAGTTTGTGTAAGTCTGGGGGTTAATTAAGATCAATGGAAATCTGTGAAGTATGCAAGTAATCTTGATTATAGATGACAAAAATTTTGTGCTGGGTTGTTCAAAGCCCGTTTAAGTTAACTCAAGGTTGGAGAGAATTTAATTTTAAATTTACACTACTTTGTTGAGTTTTTCTGATTATGTTGTTTGCCCTTCAGTTTAGAGTTTGAATAATCTCAAACTACACAAAACAGAAACAGTGAGCCACATTTTTTAAAAAAATATTACTTCGGCTCACTTTTAAACCTGGGCTAGCGTTAACCGACTTTCAACCAACCAGACCCTATTGTTTTTATCAAGACTCCCTTATCTAATTATTTGCCATGTTGTACTAGCAGTAAGTAATGTTGTTAAAAAAGATTTCGTTCTTGCAAACGCTAGGTTTTTTGGCGAAATATAGCTTTGATTGTAGTGTTCTGTGAATGTTTTCTCCGTCCATTTTCAGCTTCCAGCAAAAGCCAAATTGAAACAATCGACGAAGAGGTGTTCAAAGAAACTGACTTAACGGATAGTTGTCATGGTGATAATAATGATCCTGAACCCGAGAACGTACCTAGTGAGGCCGATACACCTTCCGAACTCAACGAAAATGCCATCACCTTTGCGGCCATGCGCAGTATGTCAGCAAGCATTGGCTCGTGGAGGAGTGGGACGAGTAGCAGTAGCTGGGGTGCGGTTTGTGATAACTTCCCACAGCTTCGTCTGCTCCTTGGCTTTCTTAAGGTAAACACTCATCTGCCGCAGAGATGTTTTTGTTGCGTAGTTCTTGCTTAAATAAAACCTTTTAGTTTTGTCAATTGTTGTCTGAATTTTGACACATTGAGCATTCTCGGATTTATTCTATTTAGAAGGTGTCCTCGTATGACTTGTTTTTCTGTTCCGTTTGTAGGAGCTCCCCCGCCAAGAGGACCATAATGTCCAGCTGTGTATCTTATGGTGCCTTAAGGTGTTGGTCCTGCGCGGTGATTACCTGCGGATCGCCATGGATGCTGAGAATGATTTCCTGGCCTATCTGCAAGAGATTTTCTTTATTCCCAAGTAAGGATCATTGGTTAGAAAGACAGTTCCTCTCCAATGGAAATTATCTGATGCCTTTATATTCCCGTTTTGTCCTTTTCCCTTCTCAGCGCCGCAGAAAAATTGTTTTGCTATATCAGTGCTTTTGCATCCTCATTGAAGGTTTTGGAGCCAGTTTTCAATTCAACCATGTTGGTGTATGCAGGCAGCAGGAAATGTCTGCATAGAAATTAATTTTTGATATGAACACAATAGATTTTGCTATTATGAAAATGTATGTGGTGTAATTTTCACGGCATGATCATCTGTGTAAAAGAGGCCTTGTAATTATATTTGCCTCTCGGTAAGTTTGCAGTCAAATACTGCTGGCGGAATCTTAAGACGCTACTTTTTCGTGGAAACACTTGCTTGTAAGTTGAACATAAGTTATCCTCTAGAATGGTAGTTCGCGTCTTACCTGATATTATTTTTTTAACCCCTTTCTCGATGTTTTTTTTAGCATTTGGCAGCTTCTACAAGCTGAACACTCGGAAATGTCTCACCTGTGTGTCCAGATTCTCCTCCACTGCATCTGTCTTCCCTATGGAGCAGAGAAACTTTGCGACGAAGTTGAGGGCGCTTTTTCCGATGACGATTGGCGGGAAAGATTCTCGGCTGTGGAGAAAGTCACCATTATTGCGCGATTTCTAGAAAAGGAACACATCAAATCGAACAATATAACCATGTCTGCATTGGCGCACTGTTTTACCTATTTAGTTGGAGCAGTTGAAGACGTTTGCACGCCAGTGCACCTGAGGGCCGTCTCCATGTTAGGTACCATCAGAGCGTCCTCATTAAAGGTCATTTACAAGTGTATTGAGCACCAATACGACGCCGTGCCCCGTGACCGTCTACTGTTGATCCACACCTGCCGGATATTGCACCGAATACTTCCTCTCCATACACCCCTGTGTGGAAAGTTCTTTATCAGTCGCTTTAAGCATTTGTTGATAGAAAACGCCGATTTTGTGTCATTGGGAAGTCCCAAGGGACGCAGCACGTCCGGTTCAGGAGCCGCGCCTTCTGCTCCCACCAGTGAAGTTTCTGTGGATAACGGAAGTGACTCGGCGAGGAAAATAGGTTTGTAGAAAGATTGTTTTTGTTGTTGTTGTTGAGTTCTTTTCAAAATTGAAGAAATGATTATCTTTGCTGTGTGGAGAAAAACCCTTATTAAACGGTTTTTAGGGCTCCGTGAACTTGTCAGTTTGGTTTCTGTTCAATTTACATGCTATTTGCTGTTTTATTGTGATGTTTTCATGCATATTCGACATCAGCCTTTGTTTTAGACAGCTCTGCCCGAGGGGAACTGGAGGGAGACAGATGGCGCTAACTTGTCATCAGCGATGCCATCTTAGCTAGTATGCTCTGTGCGCTACGTGATTTATTTCGCGTTAGATCCCCTTGACGAATAT
>JAHPZR010012179.1:0-31439 GCA_019787425.1 Platygyra sinensis
CAAAAGGAGAATCAATTATTTAGTTTGTTGTAAGCTGTGTTGTAATTATAGACATCACTCCAGAACTGGATTGTTCAAAAGCCAGATTATGCTAACCCAGGATTAGCAAGAATTTTGATTTCAATTTTGTAACTTTTCAGTGAGGTTTTCTATTTACAAGTAATATTTGTCCTTCGGGCTTGAGCTAGACTAAACTCAAAGAACACAAAGAACTTTTCTATACAGTCAAGAAAACTTATTAATTACTTCAGTTAACTTTTAATCTTGGGTTAGTGTTAATCGGCTTTCAAACAACCCGGCCAAGACCTATAGTGTGGAAAATTGAAGATTAAAAAAAGATAGTGTTTAATTTTGTGATTAAGTTTCTGCACACGCTTTATAGGAACGTCTTTTGCTTTGACTTGTAGTGTATGTTTATGACTTGACTATTAAATACTGTACATTTCAGATGGCACTGATCTTTAATAAAGAAGGTCTCAGGGATGTGACTCCTCCATGTGTTGTTCAACAGTTTGTCAATCACAATGCCTTGTTATTTAAGGTATGAAATTTAACGATACATATCTTATGTGGTTGAATGTACATCAGTGTTACCAACTGTTTGAACTGTTCAAATCCAATTATTACTCATTCTGATTAATACATACCTTTAATAAACAGGTATTTGTGGCGGGAAACAACCATTATATTGTTAAGAGACCATCAATAAAGAACTTTTATAAGACAACTGGTGAGTTTTTTTATGTACATTATTACATATAATATTCAAAGAGAAATGATGTCAACTGTTAAATGGCTCTTGATCATTCTTTGTTCTATGTAATATTTTTGCTGTTGCTTTTTTATAGCAGCCAAAGACAGGAAAACAATATTCTTTTCATCACACGATGTTTCTAAACCTGACTCTGGTTCCTATCTTATTGAGGTGAGAAATCCTGTTCTTAGTATTCTCCAGTAGCATTCTCTCTTATCTGATGTCCAGTCTTGATTAATGCATTTGTCATCTTACTGATGATAAATGTTGTCTTGACATTATCAAAGATGTCTGCCTATCCACATTGCCCCATAGCCACTCTGACAATGTCATGACAAAATACAAATAATTGGACGGGGAGGAATAAGATGAGTGCTTCTATCACTTGGGTTGATATTAGGTCAACAAGTTATGCATTTTCAACTGGTTAAACTGCAGGCAGCTCATGACAAATTTTATAAGACCAGTCCAATTATGTGGAGCAAGTAAATTTTGCTCTTGAGCAAGTGAAAGTTGAATTTTTGTGGTCCAATTGGCATTTTACGATAACTGCAGAAATTCTTGCACCCTCATTGGCTAATTTTTATTGTCAATAAGTGGACAGACACATTAATTTATAATTTATGCGATTCATCAAGGAATGAGAGCGGACAATTTGACAATTTGCTATCGTTAAAAAATTGATATCAGTTTTAAATGTGTCTGTCCTGGTATTGACAATAATTTCGTCATAACATTGTCAAAGTAGTCTGCGTATCTACTCTGCTATCGCCTTGTGGATCCACAGCTACTTTGACAATGTTATGACAAAATTCATGATCAATAACAGGACAGACGCTTGAAAAACTGACTTCAATTTGTGAAAGTGGGATTACAGTAATGATTCGCTTATTTACCTTTGGTACCTTAAAGTGAGGGCACTTATTCAAGACAGGGCACTTTTTGGAGAAACATTCAAATGTTCAAAACAAAATTTTTAAATGGTATTTGTTAAAAAGTTATAACTGTACAGAAACTGTGATATTAACAAAAATATGATGAATGTTCGGTTGACATGAGCGAATTTTAATCTATTTCCACACTGATAGCTTTGAATCCTTATGGTAGCCGCAGTAGTCTTGTTTGTAATGATTTCCAATCAAAAACCTTGAATTTCAAAGCCTGAGACTGCAAGGTGAACAGACAAATCCAAGCATATTATTGTTCTCGTGTTCATTCTCCAATCACAACTTTGGCTGCCATATTGGAAGATTTGGTTGAAAAGACAAAAACATTGCGTGCCTATTGGGGAAGTAATATTTAGTTGTGGCAACTGAAAACTGAAATCTACTGGCCCCAGTTGTTCGAAGGCTGGATAACACTGTCCACCGGATAAATCACTATCCAGTGGATAAGTGTTAACAAAACAAACCATGTTATCCGCTGGATAGCGATTTATCCAGTGGATAGCGCTAACCACATTCCAAACAACCCGGGCCTGGTCCTTTGGGCAACTGCATTTCAAACCTTTTCTTCCTGCCGTGTCAAGGTTTGTTCTGTTGTTTATAAGCTTTGTTTTTGATTGCAGCTGGATGATGGTGATGATGATAATGACAGTAGTATAGCACTGGATGTAAACCTAGTTCTAAAGCTTGTTAGGAAGCTTCAACCAAAGTTGGTAAGTCTTAATTTATATTGATTATGGAAAATTATTTGAAGTTGTCTGTATGTTGGGTATATGATATATAGAATCAAGAGGTTCATGCTCTAACCCTGGCATGGTTAAAGCAGAGTTGTGTCTGGGCAAGATGCTTATGTTTCACAATCTCTTTCTCACTAAAGGGGTTAAGATGGTTAAAGATTTATCTCTTTCTAGTGTCAAATAGTAAAGGTGAACACAGACTTATTTTTGGTGATGGCTTTGTGCATTCAATATGCACAAACAGTGTGAATTAAGATGCCTGAAAAAAGATCAAGATGCACCATATAAAGCCTTGTAGGTAGGTAAAGGTAAAGTCTACATACGAGCCAAGTGGCCCATCAGGCAGGAGCTTATCCCGGTTTCCTTAGCATGAAGCGACTGAGAGTATTTCTACTCCCCCCTGGATGGGATGCTAGTCCATTGCAGGGTTACCCCCAGCATTAAATTAGCCAGTACCCATTTATACACCTGGGTGGAGAGGGGCACTGTGAGAGTAAAGTGTCTTGCCCAAGAACACAACACAATGTCCCTGGCCAGGGCTTGAACCCGGACCGCTCGATCCGGAGATGAGCGCACTAACCATAAGGCCACCGCGTCTCCCACATAAAGCCTTGTAGAGTGTAACTTAATACAACAGTAAGTGCTTGCGCGCAATGGGTACTGGCAGATTGTGGAATTTGCTGGTGGTTAAGGGCAATGAAAGCCTTCCATTCAGCGCAGCAATACCCTTAGTTGTATTGTGTTTCAGAAACTAGAGTTAACTGGAGCTCAGATTCTTAAGCCTACATGTACTGGCTACTCTGATTCAGATCTGTAGCTTGCACTTAGCAGACTGACCTTAATGACCCAAATTTTTCTATTTCCTCCAACTAGAATTTGACAATGTTTGGTATTGATGTTGTTGTGGAGAAAGGAACAGGGCATCATGTTGTAGTAGATATCAATTATTTCCCTGGTAAGTTTGTGTCCTCTACAATTTGCAAATGTTTTATCAAGAGTTTGGATAAACTTTTGCCATCTTGGACTTTTGTCAAAATGTTTTTTTGGTTTTAATTTCTTCACCATGCTGAGCTGACTTGGTGTTTACTTAGCTATGTTGGGCTTTTGAACAGTATGCTCTTATTTGCCCACTTTAAGGTCATTCCCCAGTATTGCATTGCGCATCCCTACTGCGCATAATTTTACGTGTGATTAGCGCGCGCGCATTAGAAAATGGCGGCTTTTTCTTTACGACTGGACCTCGCCGAAGAGGTAAATCTTCATTTTCTCGAAAACGACTACGGTGACCTATCGTTTTTTTCTGTCGCTTTGAATTGAGTAGTAAATTTCTCTATGTCAAATAAATATAGGCCAGTTCTCAGTGTTGAGCAAAAAACAATCATCGGAAACGTGAATTTAGCAAGCAATTCTGGCTATAATCATGGTGCTATTATAAGGATAAACAAGATAAACAAGATGCTGTTGCTCCTAAACGAACATGGGGAGCCCTAATTTTTATTTCATAATTTAAGTTCCTATAATATAAACAATCAATTGTCACCTAATAATTAACATTTTAACCACGGACTGTGTGTTGCTCCGCCCACCGCGATTAGCCTTTGCTATTTGTGGGCGGAGACTGACTATACTTTTTAAATATAAAGTAATAACAAATAAATTGAAATTGAATTGATTGAATTGTCAAAGTTTGAGAAAATTCTCAGTGTAGCTTCTATTTCAGTGGAATGACCTTAATGCTCCACCTTATTCAACATTTTTCCCACTAAAATGCTCCCCCCAAAAGTCACTAGTTAAAAATGCTTGTTAATGCTCATATGTTGGGTTTTTTAAATTGGAATATAAACTTTCATGGTTTAACACAATTAACAGCTCAGGGTGCTTAAAAAAAATGTATATGCAATATAACTCAATGTATATAATAGTTTTAATACACCAAAAGATAATTCTCTATTAGTAAGTGATCTTTTAAATTTGATTTGACTGAAGCTAACTAATTTTGTACAGAAAATTTGAAAAAAGTTTTCTCAAATGCAAAAACAAAAATGGCTTCAAGAAAGGTCTTCCAGCACTGGCTCCACACAAATTTTTCATGTTTATGTTATTAACAAGTAATCATGCAGTTTTGAAATGAATTTGCACTTGTGAGTTTTTCAAAAAGCTGAAATTGCACTTACCGAAGCAGCTCGTGCAATTTCAACTTTTTGAAAAACTCACTTGTGCAAGTTAATTCCAAATTGAACTCAAAACTGTATGATTACCTATACTAATGTTGCATAGCCTGCGAGCAGGCTCACTTGTTCGGGTAGGGTATCGCCGGCAAAGGAGTTGGCGAGAAGAATGGGGCGAGGAAAAAGTCGCTGGTTCTCGGTTCTTAGTCGCCCTTGGCCGTGACACCGTACCCAAACAAGTGAGCCTGTATGCAGGCTAAATGTTGCAATGAGAAAACTGCTGTTGAGAGCTGCCTTGTTTTCTTGCAGGGCATTGTCCTTACTTATTCTTGAATTTTTGGTTATTTCTTAGGCTATGAAGGCGCACCAACCTTTCCTGTTGATTTTGCAAAGTATGTTCATGACTTACTCGACAATTCACATACAAAGGAGAGGGGATCTTCAACTCCAATAGTTTTGAGTTGACAAAGGACTGTCCATTTAGCAAACCTTTGTTAATGTGTGCAGTAACTTAAATTAGAATTCAACTGCATGACTGTAGCGTAAGTAAACTGATGCCTCTTTTTGCATGCTCATTCAAATGATTTGTTGTTAAATTTGTGCACTTCACATGCAGGCAGACTGTCAGTCACCTGTTGGCTTTCAGTTGGTGGTCAACTTTTAACTGACACGATGCCTGATGCATTGGTTGTTATCAGATTCTTTAACTAGGTCCAACTGTCATGGAAATTTTTAATGACATCTTTTGAGTAGAGGGAGAATTGACCACTTTTAGAGAGACATTGGTTTACTCAGGTTAAAAATGACTTAAGAAATTTAAATCCATTTTGGAGTAGGCAATGAATAACATTTTAATTTAATCCGATGTAAATTTACTTTTATTTACAATCCCTGTAATAAACCTTTTTAGCATCACTGGATGTTGTTCTCGCATTTCATGCCATGTGACGTTTCTCCACAAAAATGGTTTCTTACCTTTAGATAAATGACTGATTCTCCAGGGTTACATGATACTCAATGTTCTTACAACGTTAAACCAGGTGTATTTCAAACTACATGTACGTGCAAAGAGTCGTGTTTTTGAAACTATGCTCAGGTCAACAATATTTAGTAATGAATTTCGGGATTTAATATACAGTAACACAACCTTCAACTGTCATGCTTGAACTTTCAGTTAACAATATTTTTAAATCTAGTGATTTGTAAAAATGAACTGCAATTCCTTTGGAATAAAAAAATCCAACACTGAACCACTCTTGTATCCACTCGTTCTTTTCCTAATTAATTAACCATGCATCAAAAACTCACAAACACTCACTTCAATGGCCAACAGTCATCAGTAGTTTGTAATAGGACGGTAATAGTTTGTAATTGGACCATGTGGAGCACAATTCAGGGATTAATCAGGCAAGCAGTTTCAAAATTGGATGAGTGTGCCGGGTGAGGCCTATTTGGAATTATGAGCACAATCACTCCCTGAACTGTGCAATACGTGGTCCAATTACTAATTAATTGTATGTTAACAAATTTTGAGATTAAAGAAGTCTTGAGAACTTTGCTTGGGCGAAAAGGTTTGTAGTGATATACACAAGTTTTTTTGAAACTAGGAAACATTGAGAAGGAAGCCATTAAAGCCTGCATAAATGGTGTTCCAATCACATGGGTATCCAGTTACAAAAGGTTCAAATTGGATACCTGTCATTGGACACTCATGTGATCACATGCCAATTATGTGACAAATATGTGCATGGAGAACCAATCAGGATGTAAAATCTTTCTGATATTGGCCACTTGCTTTCTTAGGCTAAGTTTCTTTTCAACCGAAATATAAACAAGACTTAGTAAGTGTATCCCAAATTACTTGCTGGAGGCGGCAGATCAAGCATTGCATGCTGATCCACCTCGTCAACACTGTCATCTGATGTGGCATCAGAATTGCTGTTTTGGAGTTCAGAGCCAACAGAATGGAAGTCCTCAGAGTAACTCCCTTGACTTCCTGCCTTTAGACCTTTGGATGAACTAGAAGAACTCCTTACTTGATCAGCAGACATTTCAAGGTCTTGTTCAGATGTTGTGATCTTTTGTTCCCCACTTACAGCTTCCTGAATTTTTGCCTTTAATCTCCTGGATTTTGCCTTGACAGGAGAATTACATGACCTGACAGGTCTTTGTGATGCTTTTGAGCTACCTTGGGACTGTGCACTTACAGACGAGTCACTGGAAGTAGATCTTTGTTTGAGATTATCAGTATCTACACTGTTGCTCCGTGTGAAAGCTAAATGATATGATGCCTGTGATCCTTCTGTTCCTGAGTCTTCAAAGTCCTCAGTATACATCGTCATCGCTGATCCTCCTCGCTGATCATCCAGTTCAGTGCTTATAATCCCTGTATTGCCATAAATACCAAGAGAGGGCTTGTCTGTGGTCCACTCTTTTTCTTGGTCACTTTTGTCATCTGGTTCTCCTGAAATCAGAACAATGTACATATCAGCAATAAATTGTTAGTTCATTGATAGCTAAATAAACATAGTCTTGATTTCCACTTCTCTCTGTGTCTGGTCTACGAACAACAACTGGTATTAGTGTAAATTTACCATAGTCTATTGTGAATCCGTGAATTTGATTGGCTATATTACTGTTTTCTATCTGCTGATAGTCAACAGTTATGCCTCAGTGCACATCGCGCATCATGTTTGAACCTGATGTAACATAATAAAACAGTTCTTTTCTATGCGTTACTTGACTTTTTTTTCTTTTTATGCAATGAGACTATGGTAAATTTATACTAACAATTAGACTACTTGCCCTCGTTTTCTACGAGCGATAGTCAACTCGGCTGTGCCTCGTTGACTATCTGCTCGCAGAAAACTTGGGCTCGTAGTCTAATTGTTAAATAGAGCCCAAATAAACAGTACTTACTACACAAAAGCACTGCTCAATTCATTACCTCAAAATGTCAAAGCACTCTGGTTTCATCTAGTGTCTTAGATATAACGATATTTGAAAATTCCTCCAACACGTTACTTACAAGTACTCTGTAGTTTCTAAATCATAGTGGCCTGCCCCCAGTGGGCCAGACTTGAAATCTATGGGGAGCATGCAATGAAAGTCATGTCCAGTAGCCTGGGGTTAGTGATTAGGACAGTTCCAAGTTGCCTTTTGCCTTTGTCAAAAAGAGTCTACAAAACCATTCCCATGAAAATGTGTTTCTACTACAGGTTCAGTTTCATGCAAATCAAACTCATTTTCACATCATTGAAAGGTTTTACACTGTCAGAGGCTCATTTTGAAATAGAAGCAAAAGGTAATTTGGAAATTGCCTTTTTGTCTCTCATTTGCTCCACAGGCCAGTTAATTTTCTTAGGGAAATGTTTGAGGAAATTCAGAAGTACCCATTATTTTTAACTCCAGAGTGGAGAGAGGTATCCAGGGGTTTCATTAAGGGGCTGGAACCTGCAAATTGATGGCCTGCGAAGATGATTATACTCAGTTGGTTTTGCAACTACTAGAAAGTTTTTTCTTATAAGAAATTTCAAATCAAATAGTTTTGCCAGCCTGTGAAAAACAGTTGCCCTTATGCTGAAATTGTAAATGAAACCCCTGCATATCTGGCTCAAATGACCACAATATAAATCCCAGCTGGCCAATACTAATCAAGAGTTCAACAGGCTAACCATTAGGCATCTCTCCCTCAGTCAAACATAAAGATGCAGCTAGAAGTGCTTTTGTAGGACTCCTTGTTATTAAAAGCATAGCAATTCTAGATTGTCTTTCTATAGATTGTAAATACTAGTGTTGCTGTAATCTACCAAATTAATATTAATAATAACATCTTATCAAACAAAAGTCAGTGGTATACCAAATAGTAACAAAATGATAAAAAAAACATGATATCAATATCCTGACCTGAAGATATCATTTTAGAAAAATAATCTTTTTCCCCTTTAACTACACTTAAACTTGTTGGTGTATGATCGAAACATCTTTAGATCTTCTTCAGTTAGCCTGTGTGGCAGGCATCCGAAGGGGAGGGAAAGGGGAAAGAAGAGCCAGTGAAGTGTGAGAAGATCGGACGTGGGAGGATCGTGGTAGGGGATGCCTGCAAGGATGCTATTGTTTTCTTCATTCTGCAAACTAATTAACTATGCAAAACCCACTCAACTGTACAATGTCTGGCTGTCAAAATTGTCTAATCAGAATCACACCACTTCTTTCATGACAAAATCTGTAGAGGTGTAGAGGTATAGAGGCGTAGAGGTATAGAGGCGTAGAGGTATAGAGGCGTAGAGGCGTAGAGGCGTAAAGGCGTAGAGGTGTAGAGGCATAGAGGTGTAAAGGTGTAGAGGCGTACAGGTGTAGAGCCGTAGAGGTGTAGAGGCGTAGAGGCATAGAGGTGTAGAGGTATAGAGGCGTAGAGGTGTAGAGGTATAGAGGCGTAGAGGCGTAAAGGCGTAGAGGTGTAGAGGCATAGAGGTGTAAAGGTGTAGAGGCGTACAGGTGTAGAGCCGTAGAGGTATAGAGGTGTAGAGGTGTAGAGGCGTAGAGGTGTAGAGGCGTAGAGGTGTAGAGGCGTAGAGGTATAGAGGCGTAGAGGTGTAGAGGTATAGAGGCGTAGAGGTGTAGAGGCATAGAGGTGTAAAGGTGTAGAGGCGTACAGGTGTAGAGCCGTAGAGGTGTAGAGGCGTAGAGGCATAGAGGTGTAGAGGTATAGAGGCGTAGAGGTGTAGAGGTGTAGAGGCGTAGAGGTGTAGAGGTATAGAGGCGTAGAGGCGTAAAGGCGTAGAGGTGTAGAGGCATAGAGGTGTAAAGGTGTAGAGGCGTACAGGTGTAGAGCCGTAGAGGTATAGAGGTGTAGAGGCATAGAGGTGTAGAGGCGTAGAGGTGTAGAGGCGTAGAGGTGTAGAGGCGTAGAGGTATAGAGGTATAGAGGCGTAGAGGTGTAGAGGCATAGAGGTGTAAAGGTGTAGAGGCGTAGAGGTGTAGAGGTGTAGAGGTATAGAGGCGTAGAGGCGTAGAGGTATAGAGGCGTAGAGGTATAGAGGCGTAGAGGTGTAGAGGTATAGAGGCATAGAGGTGTAGAGGCGTAGAGGTGTAGAGGTATAGAGGCGTAGAGGTGTAGAGGTATAGAGGCGTAGAGGTATAGAGGCGTAGAGGCGTAGAGGTATAGAGGCGTAGAGGTGTAGAGGTATAGAGGCGTAGAGGTGTAGAGGCGTAGAGGCGTAAAGGCGTAGAGGTGTAGAGGCATAGAGGTGTAAAGGTGTAGAGGCGTACAGGTGTAGAGCCGTAGAGGTGTTTTTTATTGATAATTTTTTGTGTAGAAAATACTATACGCGTTTCATAGAACAACCCGTAGAGGTGGTACAGGAGCCAAAAAAGCTCTACACTTTTCATTGATCATATTTTGTGCCAGGTATATTATCAGTGGCACTTTCCGCCGATGCACAGACAACGTCAAATTTGCCCCCTTCGATGTCTTCCAAACAAACTAGATTCTGAGCCCAATATCATGGTCTCGACTACCATAATCTGGTTGCTAATAATTCTGAAGAGGCGTTATTACTAACATCGGCTAACATATTATGAATTAGTTCGAAACGATCTCTTGATTTATCCGCCTTGTTGAATATAAATGTGAGAAGACCTTAATGGGTTCGAATGACAGGTCGCTGACCAATCAGAAGGATGGATTAAGTAATTTATTAAATCTGACCAATCAGGATTTTTACATTCACCTGGTGGACGAAAAAAACAAAGAAAACAATAGCGTCCTTGCAGACCGTACCTTCTCCCTCCCATGCTCATTTTGACTTTCCTCCCTCCCTTTCTACAGCCTGCCATGCAGGCTATTCTTCGGTCATCTTTGGCAATCTTTGGAAAATGTTCAAAAACATTAGTCTGGCCTTTGGACCAATTTGGAAAATCTTTGGAAATCTTCGGAAAGTGGTTGGAAATCTTTGGAAAATCACTAAAACTTTGTTATGTATTGTGAATACTTCACATAATAAAAAGAAAATTACATGCTCGGCCATGTAATATCCTCTATATATACACTGGTAACAAAGATTGAATACCTTCTACTTGAGGAATAAAAACATCCAAACTATTTTGACTCTTTATGCTCCTAGCACTTTCAGCAGTTAATGGAATTACTTCAGGATCTGAGTTTGCTTCCATCACTTCTTTAGTTCCAGCTAACCCATAAGTTTTGTGGTGTGGTTGTTCTGTAGATAACTGCTGTGTTTGAACCTGTGCATCAGCTGTCTGTTTCTGCATCTGTCTTCCTTTCAGCTTCCTTTCTGTGTCTATTTTGTATGTCATTCCTAAATCACCCTTAGGTGTCTGTATTTTATAAAAATCTCTTTTAGCATTTTCCTTTTGAGCTAAAGCCCTTTGCACTTCACAAGGTCTAGTTCTGTTCGGTAACTTATCCTTTTGATTGATCTCAAGCCTCATTTTCTGTGTTCTTGTCATTCCATATGTGAGGCTGGTCTGCTTGAAACGCACTCTTTGCCTTGGCAAACCAATCACTGAGGTTTGAGTCCTCTTACCAGGAGGAGGTTGATGAGTTTGCATTTTATGTGTTTCACTTTTTGGAACACTCTTTAAGTTATTATCAGCTGCTGGTGGTTTTCTTCCACCAACTGTTTGTGGATGTCTTGGAGTGACCTGAGTTTGGCCACTCCCAGACCTGGGTTGTGTTGTATCTTTAACATGTCCTCCTGTTAAGCAGGAAAGCTCTTGGAGCAAGGCATTTAAAATCGGCAAATGGCCATCTGATGCTACACCTCTTAGGTTGTACAAGCCATTAATAAATTCATCTTGACCTCTGTTACTGTGAGGCCCTGTGGAAGGCCTGAGTAATTTTTCATCAGTTTGGACTGACACTGATGTTATTCCTACAGTGCCATCTGTTTCAAGCACACCAGGATCATAATACATAAAATCCACATCATCATCATCATCATCATCTTCTTGGTCAAGAGATTGTCTGTTTCTCATTCCATCATTGTTTGAAGAACTTTGCTGTATGCCTTCCTCTGTTGTCGCAACATTTGATCTGTCACATGGTGAGGATTTGGAAAAGTAATTATAATAAAGAGGAGGTGGACAGAATGTGTTTGTAATTACTACATCTTCCTCGCTGTTCCTTCTTTGACGGCCAGAACTTTTAATAGTCTTGGTGTGAAGATTTGTTTGAACCTCGACATGTTGAATCTTAGGTTTCTGTGTAGCTGTTACATTGTTATATACCTTTTCCCTTTCTGATGTTGATTCCTTTTCACTTAAATCTCTTGATTCAATTTCGGGCAGTACCTTTTGCAAAGCGCCCTTGACGGCTTGTTCAACTTTCTCGCTCGTTTCAACCTTTTCAGTAACCCTGTTTTCCAAGGGCTCTGTAGGAATATGAGGAATCAGTGATCCCCCTAAACTCAGTAACCTGAAGCCTAATTTTACTTTTGCTACAGGTGAGCCCATGAGATTGTACACAGCAAAATCCCCCTCATCTCGGAAGAAAGCAGGAACCGCAACACCTTTATAGTAAACATCTGCAGAAATTTGGTCTATCGCCTTTTTCAAAGGAATCAAAGTGCTACCTACGAGAGTTGGCTTTTTTGGCCACAAGTCCATCAAAATGGCGTAGAGAGGAACCGTCTGAAGTTGAATTAACAAGATATCGATACTTGCTTTAAACAGACAGGATTTTCCAGTCCGGAACTGGAAATTCCCAAACCGATCCTTGAGCTCTTGAAGTAACGACTCTCTGTCTTCCATGTGAAATCTTTGTCGCATTTTCTCAGCTTCCACTGGAGAGACGTAATGAATTATCATTGTAGGAAAATCCAGCAGACGAAAGCACAACGCCGGGAGCTTGCACGACACTCGCAGTTCTTCCACGCTTTCCACGTGAACTTCTAAAGAAAACAATGTCTCAGACATGGTCACAGGATAAATTTACCCTGGGAATTCCATAAGTTCCTTTGATACAAAATATTTTGAAGAAAGCACAGAAAGCTGAAAAATGCGATTACCTTTCTTCCGACTCACTTTTCGCGCCAAATATTCGCTACCAGGTTTCTACTCGGTTTTTCTTGTGTATTTTGCATGAAATGTCCCGAAAACCTCAAACAGGTGTTTTTATCTATAATCAAAGGCATATCACCTAAACAAGGTGCTCTTGAGGGGAGTCAAGTGTTAAAAAACACAAGCAGGAACTTCAAAAAATGGAACTTGATGGGAACTGGTTTAAAATTATGTAGCTTTGACCAACAATAAATAGTAACCATATATTTCCTTTTGCACTACAAGGAGACACTTTGATTCTTTTTACGTGAAGGAAATTTTTAAACAGAGTTAAATAAACATGGCTTCTGTTTGGGAAAATATGTAAATACTTCGGCGGACACGCCACGATTGTCGTCCTGTAGGTCTCAGTGACAGGCGGCAATAACTGGTAACTTAGTGTTCTAAGCAATGGTGTGAAATGCCCTGTACAGTGGTTTCTTCTGGTAACCGTAAGTGCCAGTTGTGATCTGTAGCATGGCGGCGCGCATTGTAATTGAGGAGGAGCGAACAGCTGTTTTTTAGCTTGAACGATTTCAGATTACTGTGACCCGTGAAAACGAAGAAGAAGAAATGTCGAGGCATCTGAAGTCAACACGAGCCGACCAGTGTAAGTATAAACTACAAAACAAGAAATCTGTGAAATGTGTATAATTTGGTAGTGGTGATTCACTGATTACAGAATGCTCATTTACTGTAACCTAATGTTAAAGTAAAAGGTCGATTCTCTCAAGAATGAGAGGGATATGTGAAATATTAATAATATCTTGTACGTAAAGAGACATGTATCCCCTAAATTATACATTTTAGGGGCTTTTAAAAAAGATATCAATGCATGTAACACACAATTTTGTATTCATGCAGTCCAAGCAAGCTGAATACGGGGTATACTGTAAATCATAAATTGAAAAAATATAGCCCATAATGCGCAAATGAGGGCTTGAACAACATCTTATGATTACAGAGGTATTTTTATCTGGCCAATTTATGAAGTGTTTTGGCAGAGGAGAAGGAAGTCAGACAAAATGTTAAGGGCAGACCACTCCACCCCCCCTTCCTTAGCATCCACTTGAAATTTTCTACCCAAAGAGTCATCAATCAATCAATCAATCAATCAATCAATCAATCAATCAATCAATCAATCAATCAATCAATCAATCAATCAATCAATCAATCAGTCAGTCAGTCAGTCAGTCAGTCAGTCAGTCAGTCAATATATTTAATGTTGTCAGTACGCTTAGTTAAAAAGAGGGTCACACAAGGGGGGTCTCTGACACGGTTCGCCATGGAAAAAACAGAGGATCACAGGTATGTTTAGCTCTAGTTTAGCTCTTTAGTTATTTTGGGTGACCAGCAACTGTATGTATTTTTAATTTATTTCTTGTTCAATTAGTTTTTTTTTTTTTTTTTTTTAATTAATGCAAAAACATTACATTACTTACACAAAGTTACCTACTCTACTTACAATATAAACGTAGCTTACAAATTAATGATACTGACATACTTACATTACAACCATTTTTAAACAGTTTATTAATATCTTACATTGCTTAATTTAGGGCATCAGCTATAAAAAAAAAAAGGTGGCTTTCTCACATATTAATTTGTGACTTAGATTTATGTTTCTCAATTTTAATTTTATTTGTCAAAAACGCTAAGAAGGCATCGAAATAAAACTCTTCTCCTTTTCTTGAAGCAGTGTATAAATAATATTTGGCTATAATCATGCAGAGGTTTAAGCCAAGATAGCGAGCGAAGTTGTCTGTCACGCCATATATTATTTCATTTTTATCGATAGTGATCGTATCTCCGTTTTTGGAGTTCCACCAATTAGAAAAGAGAGACCAAAATAACCGAGCTTTAGAACAGGTAACAAAAAGATGGATTAATGTTTGTCTTTCTTCACATAGATGACATTTATCATGTTCCTTGATTGAATCTCTAAAAAGTGTCGAATTTGTGGGTAAAATATGGTGAATTATTTTATATTGGAAAATGGCGAGTCTGGTGTCTTTAGTAACATTAAACGGAAGGCTATAAATAAGTTGTATTGTGTGCTCTTTTAGACCGGCTTCTGTCATTCTTCGTTCAGCTGTAGGCGTAACGAATTTACTCTTAACAAAGAATTTAGTGGCAGATTTGCAAGAGAGTTTATCCAAAGATATCCTTTCCTTCTCGGAACGTTTTTCTAAAGGTTCAGTTAAAAATTCCTTTAAGAATATTGATCCATTTTTGGGGGATCGCGTGGCATAAACCATAGTAGTTTAAGAAGTTTGTTTTAATTTTAAACTTACTGCAGAATACGTCAAAAGCTAGGAATCTGTTCCCTTGAAAGAAGTCTTCAATTTTAGTTAATCCGGCGTCGTGCCATTTTTTGTAATTCTTGTTCAATTATTAGTTATTTAGTTAATGTTACAGTTCAAATAAATCTTGTTGTTGTTGAAACTTTTGTTTTCCCGAATCACTAAAATAAACAAGTAAGATACTTTTTCTAATGACCTGTTCTTACATTAGAAAGAGTGTTTAAAGAAGCAATGAGTTACGAAGAATAATTTCCTAAGTTCTCGTTTCAAGGAAAATAAAATCAGCTAATCATGCAACACGAGAAGACCCCTGTAAGACCCTCTAAAAAGCTAGTTTACAGGTATGCCATGGAAAAAAAAAACATTTTAAAAGCTTTTTGAATGCATACTTTTAATGCATTCTGTCACAACACTTTACTTTTACTGACATGTGAAGTAATTAACGTGATTTATTGCTTTTAAAACATAAAAGAAAACCTTTCTATTAAAATCAAGTTTTCTACTACCTGTTCTGTTGAATCGGCCTGTTTTTTATTTATTAATGTGGCCAATAGAACATGATCATGATGTCTCAGTTCTTCTATTTCCAACTACAGTGTTGAGAGGAGAGAATCAGAATTTTCAGTACACTGCCTTGAAATACTGACATGTTTTCAAATGCCTATATATAGATGTATCTTAACTGCTGGCCAACAGCATTGTTCTATCTGCCTTTTTACTTTGTGAATGTTATACTTTTTCTTTGCTCTTTTTCATATGTTTTGTACTGTTACGTGTGAATACTAAAACTAATTGATTTATGTAAACTGTAAACTGGTCCTTTTTCAGGTTTGGTGGTGTACCATTCTCAACATGAAGCAGCCAACAGAAAAAAATTATCAACTTTCTTTTGGCTAAAAATGCCCTGTACTATTTCCAAATATGGACTTACCTTCTCTCACCCTCTAAACATCCAGTTGATAACAGGCAGAAGATAAAGTGAATATGTCAATGGCCCCTTCTGTAGAGGGAGTTTTGCGAGTTGGAACTCCAAACCCCCACCCCTCTATCCTGAGTTATTTACCCATGTATTCTAAGGTTCTGTAATCAATTATTTTGTATGTATATGTATTATGTATTTTGCTCAATGAAAATTTTCCTGTTGTCACTTTTACACCTTGCATTCATTTACGCAATAGTTAATGCCAAAGTACATGGACTGAAGGAGATATTCAACAGACTAGACAGAAGAACTTATCCATTACCAACAGGAAATGATGTTGCCAATTACCTCAAATGGTTTCAGCAGACTTTGCAAAGGTACAGAGAAAATTTTCATGTTAGGATTTATGCTAGGCTCAATTTCCAGCCATTTTGTGCACCCAAATTCTCAAACCAGCTGGAAATTGAGCCTTCATTTATGCTAACTCTTCTAACTGGAGGGCAAAAGATAGCCCAGGTTTACAAGCAAAATTTCACAGGTAGGATAACCCTACAACCCGGGACAACTTAATGTGTAGTTACACTCAAAGGTTCTGGAAACAATTAGAGAGTTAACCCAGGTAGGTGGGTTAACCAGGGAAAAAGTCAACCCTCAATGCTTATTTGTATTACAATAAAATCTAGCATACATATGAGACAATTTCAGGCTATTTTATAGTTTTAAACTAAAATTGCCTTGCTCTTATTCATGATGGATAAGTACATTATAATGCAAATGAAAAGGCTATTCCATTATAATGCAAATGAAATAGGCTATTCCATGGATACCATGTGATCAGTTAAGATAATCTGATAACTGAAATTTTCAGTTTGGTGAAAGAGACTCGCCCTGTGCTGACAGAAGACAGACGTTCATTTGATCGGCATCAATATCCTAGCATGGATTACACTGGACTGTATAAAGCCCTGGAGAAAATTGTCAATGTTGTACCAGTTGTTGAGATTGGAGTTGAAGGTATGTTAACAGTAAATGCAAGCATAGATCTTGGATAAATGGTGACAATTTCCTGAAACAATGAGTATTGAAGGTACAAACTTCTAGCCGACAGGGGTGGAGAGGCAAGTTCCTCCAGGGGACGTTTTTGATTTCAAGTCATAAAAGTGGCCTGTTCTGAATTTCTTAGTCATTCTGAAAAAATCTGACCCATTTTTGTAACTTGTTGAAAACTTGTAAGAATCTACACATGAAATGATGAAAACCACTCTGAAATTATTATCATGGCTATCGTTATTTGGCCTGTGTTGGTACCTGATATAACACATGCTCTGGATTGACTAATTTTAGGGCATTTTTCTCCCATAATGCGACTGATTACAGCCCTGCAAAAAACAGAGCAAAAAGCTACATGTACATTTAATAACTTATTAACATCGAACATTTGGTCTCGCACCTCAAAATCTGAAATCTCAGCCTTGCCATGTTGACCTTGTTATGGCAAGGTCTTGGTTAGAGATTTTTCCCATAAAGACCTAACTCTTGGTTAATACCATAAGTACATGTAGTTATTAACAGAATGTAAAATAAATTATTACTCTACTTGTGCAATACAATCATGTTGATATAATGCTGTACTAACTTATCAACTAAGTTAAACATTTTGTATGGTTTCTCTTAAAAGTTGTACATTGAGCTAAAGAAATTACACTGCAAGTTTACAGTTTTTAAACAGATTAAATTTTTTTTTCAGCATTTTCAGATAGTGTTTTGTCCATCATGGCATCGCTGGTTTCCATTCTTGAAGAAGGAGGACCTCAATGCCATGCCGATGGGTTTAGCAATGACACTTTCTATATGGCCTTCACAAACCCACAACCACATTATCAAACTCTTGGCTGGTTATGTCCTTCCTATTTTACTAGGTAAGTATATAGTGGAACCCTGCATTTAATCCAGTCATCAAGTCAGGGATTTCATTAAGGGCTGGGCGTGGTGCAAAATGATAAGCTTGGAAGATGATTCTGCCTGCCAGGTTTGAAGATCCAAGATTCAAGATTGAGTTTATTTGCCTCTTTACCTACTATATTACAGTCTTTCCTGTAAAACCGTGAACACCAGATAAAATTTCGGGAATGTTTATTGTTTCGCGACCAATCAGAAGCGAAGATGAAACCGCAGAAGATAACCGCCAAACCGCAGCATGGATTAGTCACGACTTGATTCGAAACAACAAGCTGGCTTTTTCTTCCACGACAAATCTTCAGTTTTACGGTTTTCAAATACTGAAATTGTTCTTTTTGTATTTCAGCTTATTTATGTGCAAAGAATAGATATGAATGATATGTTTAGTGACATATTACGGGAGAGCGATGTTGAATCAAGTAGATAGGATCAGACAAGGCTAGACAGCGCGTCTGAGAGCAAAAAAAACGAACCAATCAGAAGCGGGGCTGACCGGTGTGCTTCACGTGCAGTTCAAAGGGTCATGCTAGTTGGCTGTGATTGGTGATTTTCGATCCGTATTTTTTTTGTAGCTGAGAACCTTCATCCGAAAACTTGTACCTTGTAAATTTTGACAATTTACACTCGCTTCTAGGTCTATTCCGAATTCGGTAGTTTGGTTTCTGAAGGTTAGTCGTGGAGAAAAGCCAGTTCGTTGGAAGAAAAGCCAGCTCGTTGTTTCGAATCAAGTCATGACTAATGCATGCTGCAGTTTGGCGGTTATCTTTTGCGGTTTCATCTCACTTCTGATTGGTCGCGAAACAATAAACATTCCAGAAATTTTCTCTGGTGTTCACGGTTTTACGGGAAAGACTGTAATTATTTATGAGTATTCCAATGTATGGCAAGGTGACCTCTAGAAACCACCAGGCTTATAATTTAGGCCACCTCATACATAACAATATGGTTACATAGATAGTGCTACAGTGTGCGGCTTTGCCAGTTCAGTGATTATTTTACTAAAAACTCTCGACTGGTGGTTTTCCTTAAAATTGGGAAAACTTGACAAAGACGTGATTTTATCAGGAAAAGAAATTCAGATCTTTAGACCTTGGTAAAGAATTATGAATTTTTTCAGATTAGTGCGGCAATGATGCACGTGATGAAGAGGAACATTTTTCTGTTAGATGTAGATAGATAGATGTACAGACAGACAGACAGACCGACCTTTATTTAAACAGGATAGTGATTAAAGCTAACAGCTTATGGGGTCGTGTATCTACATGCATTAAAATTAAAATAAATCAAGATAGCATCTAAAAACAGGATTTGACGTTAAGTTACAGAAGTTCAGTTCAAGCATTTTTCTTACCTGTGAACAGCTGTTGCCTACCTCCTGAAGACGTTTAATGAAACTCATGCCTAGAGGCTACAAAAACCTGGCAAGGCTGTGCTCTAACGGCGCCCGGTCGCCTCAGGCAACTAACATTTTGTCTCGGGCGACTGAAAAAGAAAAGCAGTTGCCCGTCCGGGCGCCTAGATTTGGCTTGTGTGAAAAACCGAAACGAAACCAGCGAACGTATTGAAACGGAACGGAATGAAACAAAAAGAAACTTCATTGCGCTCCCATGCTCCCGTTAGCCCGAAAAACAAACGCGCTGAAAGCGCATCAATAGCCTGTGTGATCTATATTAGCTGTACATTTAGGTTAAATACTATTAAGTTAGGTCGTGGGTCTTGTTTCGCTTTGGTGGGTTCTCTTCCGGTTTTTTTAATACAGTGCATGCCCCAGCTTTCTTGTCCATTGTTGTTGTTGAACGACACAATAAAGCGAGCACCTGATTTTAACAAACATTTTCTAATTTTTATTTGATAATTTGATGATATTTACAGAACTAAAAATATTCGGCAGGACAACAACAAGAATTGCCCACGCTCAAAGTTGTCTGTGTTATGTAATGTTGTTCCACATGATTTAGCACGAAAAATTATTTTGTCCTTACCCGAAAGAAACTGCACGATTTTTGCACAAGTACGTGTTGAAGATCTAATTTTTCTATTGAAGTGGATGATGCTTATTTTTTTGTGTTTCAGCAGTTTCAACAGTGGAGTGCGTGATTAATAAAACGAAACTTTCCTTTATGCAAATTTTTGTTTATTAAATTAGCTTCGTTCGTGGCATACAAGATGTTTATCAGCACCATATTTTGGCGTCTTGCTCGCAATTGTAATCATTCCATCAAAATTTGGTGAAAACGAAAGTTTTAAATAAGAACCCTTTTGTTCCGAAACCTATTTCAGTGGTCTTGAAAGAAATTTCTAAGCGGTTTTGAACACGTATGGTGGTTAATTTTATAACAGGATTTTCATGATATCACAAGTTTCGCTAAAAAGAGTAAGTGACAGCTTAATTTAGTAACTCGCTTCGCACCCTTTGTCCCGGTGAGGTGAATATGAACGAGAGGAATTTAAGATGAAAACTGTTTGGCAATTATGCGGAATCCCTTGGAACTGTGTTAATTATTTAACTGATTAAACCATGAATGGAAGTTTAATTAACTAATTTTAGTTAATTATTAATAATTATTAATTAATTAATCGATCTGGGCGACCAACCTGGAAGGCTGGGTGACCTACTTGACCATGGTTAGGCCGCCTGAAGGGCGGCCCCCTGAAAAGTTTTGCTAGAGCCACAGCCTTCGCCTGGGCTTATGACTGCAGGAGTGGCCACCAGTAAAGGGGTTCTTTTCATATTAAAATGGCTGACTGAGCTTTGTTTAGACTAGAGTAACATTAGTGCGATGGTCGTAAGAAGGGGTTCTGCTGTTTGTGAGGAGTTCTAGATACATAATAATTAAACAGATAATCAGTAGATAAAACATGTATTTTTCACTTGCGTTTAATCATGGTCAGACTGCATATTATGATTTTGGACTTGCGTAGCCATTTCAATATTTCAAAATTTGAATGGGATCTGTAGTAGTGACAGATCACTGTCCAATAAATTCCGATTCTTAGTTCTTTTTCCCTTAATATATTGTCTAGCTAGATAGACTGCTGACAGCTGGTCTTTTCCCTTATGGTCACTTAGATGAGTGTTAAGTCCTCACCAACACAAAAGGGCAGTATGGCCTAGTAAGGAATGAGTCCACATGAGAAGACCATGCTCTTGTTTCATCAAATTCCCCTTTTGGTTAAACCATCTTGCCTCATAATTCCTGCTGAATTTTGTGTGAAAATTAGACTTCAAGCAGTCTGCTGGCTAGAAAGCCAAAGAATTTCATATTAGTAAGTTTTATTGAATGAAGTACTGTAGTCATTACGAAAAGTCAAATGAGTACCCCTTGATCTTCAAGGCCTAGAAATGCCTTCTGTTATTTTTTAAACTGCGACAGTTGGAAGTAATTAATGCTGGTTTAAATGAGCTGACAGATTTCCTATTGTTTTGTTATTGTATTGAAGGTGTGTTGGAGTCCGATGAGGCTGGTCTCTCCTATGCGTCCCTTACCTGCCCTGCCCTTATTATGTCAATCTTACAGTACTGTCCTGACTGTAAACAGCATGCACAGTTTGTTGAGACATTGATGCGATTCAAAAGTGATGTCTGTCTGGACATACTGGCTGTGCTGGCTTATGGACCACAGCCTATCATCAACTCAGCTGGGCAAATCTTACTTCACTATTATCCACTCAAGGATGTTGGTAAGGCTGATAAATGATAAATTCAAACAGGAAAGTCGGATTGGAAGGGCTATGTTTGTTTTGTTTTTCTGTGCTCTATCAGCAGGAGTGTCATTAAGGGCTAGATGCCAGGTAAACTGACTGGTTGTGAGGACAATTTTGTGTGCCTGGTTTAACTATCTGGAGGAAGATTTTCTTGAATTAGAAGTTCAGTTCAAATTAGGTTTACCTTCTTGTGAAAACCATTTGCCCTCCTGCTGTAAACATTAATAAAACCGCTGTATGAGGATAACAAATAGTGAGGTTCAGTCCATTTGGATGTTCAAACATATTTGTTGAATTCAACTGAACACTAGTGAGTGGAAAAATGTTCTTTTATTCACAAGTTCAACTATTTTTATACCATATTTGTCAATATGTTGAAGTGGCTTAAAAGGGCCAGAAAAAGTGTCCACTGGGCATAGGTGTCTGCTTATAGCAGGCTAAAATTAAAAGAAGGAGGGACTTAAGGTGATTCCCGAGTTTTGCATTGCACAATCCTACTGCGCACAATTTTTGCGTCATCAGCCTGCGCACATGAGCGCGCCGTGTACAAAAGATAAGAGAGTCCGTCAAACTAAGCTCGATAGCGAGATAAAAGCTCCTTTTCTCTTAAACGAACACGGTGACCCCCACTTTTTATTTTATAAATTCAATGAGACCAATATCCGCAATAACTGAGAAAAAAATTGGCAGAAATCTATGGCTACTTTTTTGGCAAATGAAATAAATGCTACAGATAGAGACGTAACGGACCCAATAGCCCAAATTATGTTTCCTTTAAAGGATAAAAATATCAATTAATAATGCAGGGTATTTGAAGCCATTTTTTCTGGGACGTAGATGAATAAGGAATCAAAGAAAGTTGAACTCTGTGTGATATAACACGCCGCATTGAGAAATAATCGAGCTTATTTGTTTTGCACTGTGATAACCAAAAGTCACCTAAATAACCATACATGTATTTGTCAGCATCGATGAAAACAAGCACAGTGACCCCCTCTTTTTATTCCGTTTTTAACATCTCCTTGTACTGTAATGACACCATACCAAGTTTGATTGGAAATCTATGGCGGGTTCTTTTACTCGGGAATCACCTTAATTGTGTTCAGTTGGGTCAACCTGTGAGGAAGGTGTGTGGGGTTTTTAGCCGTACAATACTCAATAGTTCAATGCAACCAACAAAACACAGTTCAATGCTTGAAAAAAAAGTGCTGTCCTTTGGTCCAGGAAAAGTAGATTTGCTTGCCGGTCATTCCAAATGAGCAGGGATGGTGCAGTGGTGAGAGCACTTGCCTACCACCAATGTGTCCCAGGTTTGATTCCCGGACCCGGCGTCATGTGTGGGTTGAGTTTGTTGTTGATTCTCTTCTCTGCTCCGAGAGGTTTTTCTCTGGGTACTCCGGTTTTCCCCTCTCCTTAAAAACCAACATTTCCAAATTCTAATTCAACCCTGGAATGCACGGACATTTCACTGAGCAAGTTCTTGTGAACTCCTTGGTGCTCTGTGGGTAAACAAATTACATTTACATTTTACATTTTACATTTTACAAATAACTTTTCATCGGGCAAGTGCCCCTGGAGACAAGTCATCTACCACCTAAATGAAAAAAAGTTAACTTGGATGTGCCCAGGGCAAGCAACATTTGAGAGGTCCTAGTCCAAAGGGTAAGCTGGAATTCAGGTTTTTTTCCAAGCCTTGCAGCTGTTCCTTCAGTTAATTGGTTCTCAAGAAAACCTAGTTTTGTTTGTACATTTAAGGGGGCGCTGATGACTGGCAGTTTGTGTATGAACCATGGCATCCTCCTAACTGTCAAAACCTTGAGTGTGCAGTGCCTCGAAAAAATACGCCAACAACAATCTGCCTGGAAGCGTCATATGCTGCAGCACAGTGTGGGTCATCACCTCCAGTGTTTATTTGCCAGAAATGTACAGAGCTGGCTGCATCTGACATTCCTGATGAAAAACTTTTGGTAAACATTGTTCAGCCAATGGGGAAGATGCGTACAACTTGTGAAACAAAGGAATGCAAAGGACAGGGCAAACCATGCAGCGTCATGTGCTTTTCTTATGGTTGTGTCAAGGATAACAGGTAAATTGGGGCAACCACTCAAAAGTAGGTTAAATAGAAATTGCACAGTTGCTAGTGAGACACAAATATAATGGCCCATGAAAGCTACCTGAAGGTAGCAAGTGCCTAACCCAAAGCTGTGGTCTAAAAAAATTTTGAGGTTCCTAACCATGAAACCTTGGGTGCCCAGCACTTTAGCTTAATATGGAAAAAGAAAGTCTTCCCTGTTACCCAAAGGGAAAAGGTGGTCGCCTGTGGTACCTGGGGACTCTTAGAGCACAGCAATGCCACCTGTTTTCTAAAATAGGTAACCTCTCACAGAAGTAGGACAAACAGGTCCATAATCTACAAATTATAGTCAGAACTGTCAATTGAAAGCTTGTTCGCATGGGCAAATGTTGAATCACTTTCAGCCATTGATAGCTAAATTGAAACTCAATAATACGGTGCACTGTAAGTATAACTGGCCTAGGTAAAGGTTAAGTCTGCATATGAGCCAAGTGGCCCATCAGGCCGGAGCTCATCCCGGTTTCTGTAGCATGAAGCAACTGGGAGTATTTCTACTCCTGCCTGGATGGGATGCTAGTCCATCACAAGGTTACCCCCAGCATTAAATTCACCGGTACCCATTGAACACCTGGGTGGAGAGAGGCACCATAAGAGTAAAGTGTCTTGATAACTGGCCTACAGGGACATATAAATTAATTCTAAACTTTTCTCTATTTTTTTCAGACTTCGGCCCTTGACAATGTGTCAGGAATGCCATGCACGATATCACAGTGCTGGCGAGGGATATGACCATGTTACACAGAACTTGTTTCCAGATCCCTGGACTCTGCAAGGCCCAGACCAAGCCTACCCTACTGAGGCAGTCATTCGTCTGCTAGGAGAAGCACAGCCCTGTCAGAAAACCAGGAATGAAGCCATGGGGTAAGCAGCTTTATGTTGCAGAAATGTAACCCTTCCTGTAGAGCAACAGAAAGGATTTAAGGGTTAATATAGGATAAATTGAAAAATGGTAGGGAATTTAATAATAATTGATGTTTAATTGATGTCATTCACCTTTGCTTGTGTTTGAATCAATAGTTTCTTTGAAATCAATTTCCTGATAAAAATTAACGCTATAAAAGAATGCAGTTTCGACCGATCGATGGTCATTTTCAACTTTGGTAGAAGGATAAAAATTGCATGCATAAAATATATGGTTAAAACCAGTAAGCATGAAATTAATGACAACTATGCTTGGTATGCACTGTTGTAAAAAAATCATCTTAATTATTAACTGAAAAAGGTGAAGACAAAAAAGCGTTAAAACCTAAAGACTAAACAAATACTTTCGTAAGGAGCGAGTGAAATTAAGATTCTAATAAAAACAAGTTCAAAAATCAGGCAGTCAAGCTTGGTTTGGCACTTCAAGCAATTTGAACACGAGCGCACAAAGCGGCAAAAGCCGCGAAAACGAGCAGTGAAGCCAATTGTCTCTCTCGCAGGCTCCTTGCGGCCTTGGCGCTCCTGGTTGTGTCCTCCCCTCTTTCCTAAGTGCCCTCAAATTGCTTAAAAACCGCCAAGCTTTGCAGGCTACACTTCTTAAGAAGCCTAAAATTGTTTGCTATGTCCTCTGGCTCCTTACCATGTTGTTCTTTTACCTTATTTACGCGAAATGTTTTAAATACAATTGTTTACTAGGCTGGTCCAAGGGAAACTTGGAGAAGAGGAATTTGAAGATGATGTTGACAATGACATAAACAATCGACGCATGCTGAGTAGATTTGGAGTATGGCTTCTAGTTGGTGTCTGCAATGAGCCAGCGAGATGTGAATCAGCGGAGAGGTTAGGTCGGTTAGTTTCCATGGTTTTATCATGGATAGAGACAGCCTCGACACTGAGAAGAGACTATGTAGGTGAGCTGCTGAAGAGGCTCACCAGTCAGTATGTATGTCGCTGGCTGACACAGGTCCGAGACAGCAAACTAGACGTGCTGTGCGCATGCTTGTCTCCTAACCCTCCCAGTTATGTGAAGGTTGGAGGATGCTGGGATGCCATGTCAAGTAAAGAACGCCAACACATGGAGGGGCTCCATCGCTTGTGTTGTGTGGTACCGCATGGTATCATCACCCCTGAGGTCAGAACTGTGGTTTTTTTTGTGGTGTGATTTCTTGGAATTTACTCCGATTGTGTTTGAACAATTTATTTGTAATTTATTCACTTAATTGTTTTAGGTTTGGGAGATAATTATGCCCCAATGGATGGAGGCGATTAAGTCAGATGTCCCGCCAGAAGATTTAGGAAGGTTTAAAGTTTTGTTGACGTAAGTTTGTTTCTGGATGAAACAAAGCTTCATATTTTAGATATTTTGTTCCCCAATTTCAAAACAGTTTTGACATGAAGCACTTATCAGGCAAATCCTAAATTGTATCAGCAGTTTACGGTATGCTTTAACATTTCTTTTGAAATTCTGTAGGAAAATCTTTGATCCTTTGCTGACGCCATTCAAACTGCCCCCAGAAACCACTCTGGGCTTCATAAGGAAAGCACTCGAGTCTGCTGTGCCTCGTCATCAGGTCGAGGCACTCACTTGGCTACAGGTAAACACCCTGTACTCCATCATTTATTTCTCGCTATAAAGAATGAATCTAATCAAAAGTCTGGATCGACAGTATTCAGTTGTAGTTTCGTGGAATTCCTCATGGAATTTTAAAGACAGGTTCACTAGAGTATCCAAGTGACGCACTCGTATGTTTTGAAAACATCTTCGGATCTTTGTTCTAGACATATGTTGAGAAGTCTCTGGCACTCTACAGAAATGTTCTCATGAGTAAAACGTTTGAGTGACCTTTAGGAAATTCTTGGAAATCTTTGGGAAGAAGAAGGAACTCCTAAAGAAGTACGGTTGTCTTGAGAGATTTTTAAATCGTTCGGAAACGTGCCTTTTCGTTTTCTCAAATTGCTGAGTTATCTGAAGAATGCGACAATCCTAGAGTTGTAAATCCTAGTACAGTGTAAATTCAAAGAATGGTGAAAGATATTTTTCCTTTTTTTTGACAGATTCTCTCGCAACTTGACATCATCATCAGACTTGAAATGCTCCTCGATATTTTTGTCAAAGTTGTTCAAAACTCGTCAGAGTTCTCTGAAGGTGTTCCCACCATGTTTCCCTTCCCATTATTCACCGTGCAGTCACCGCTGACCCCGACTGTTGAGGGCTCACACATGGCAACACCTGTCAGCGGTGTGCCATCAGAACTGGGAGAACTGAGTTCAAACCTGTCTTGCTTTATCATGGAACTTGATTTACTGGTAAAACAGGTAATCAGCAGCAGTAGTAATTATGCTGTGGACCGATCGTTCCCCTCTGTAAAACAACGTGAAATGACCAAAGTTTGCGTTGTTTGGAGAATGTCTACACCGACGGCTATTTTATGTGAATTGAGCGCTGACTTTTCATTCTATTTTTGAATGCCTTTTTTCTTGGCGACGCCATTGTCATTATTCAAGCTCTTCATTACATCCAATTGTTTGCTAACGTCATTCTTCAAATTATTCCTCACTAACATACAACTTTATGGTAAGAAGGCATCAGGCTAAACAAGAATTGACAAGAAACAGTTAAAAAGCTATTTAACTTAGTAATTTCATATATTTTTGATTCTTTGGGTGTACTATTCGAGGAGAAATTACCTTTAAAAAAGTACGGCAAAAGCGCTAATGAACTCATACATTTTTCGTAGAGTTAGGAGTTTTTAAACCCTCCTCGCATATTCCTTGGGACAGTCAATCGTGCAGTGTACTTTCAACATTCAGAACTAATGTTTTTGTAGCTCCATCAGAAACTGTATCGCTTATGCCAATGAAGCAAAATTGTAAACGAGATTCTCATTTTATCAACAGGTCAATATTCAGTTTACTCGCGAAAAACACTTGCCAAACAGCGCTGAAAGAGAGGATATTAAAAGGCTTTTACAGTGCATGCTGGACATGTCCTGGGCTGGTAACCATGGCGACCACTCCACTGTGTGTGACATGTGTAACATGACAAGCATATGGTTTAAGCTGGCGCACATGTTACTAGAGACTGTCTTTCCAGAGGGGGGTTCATTACCGGAAGAGGAGGTTCTCAGTAATGTGGCGTTTGGAAGCTTGTTTAGAAACAACTCAAGCAGTAAAGGAGTTTCTAGTAGGAGTTTGTGTAAGTCTGGGGGTTAATTAAGATCAATGGAAATCTGTGAAGTATGCAAGTAATCTTGATTATAGATGACAAAAATTTTGTGCTGGGTTGTTCAAAGCCCGTTTAAGTTAACTCAAGGTTGGAGAGAATTTAATTTTAAATTTACACTACTTTGTTGAGTTTTTCTGATTATGTTGTTTGCCCTTCAGTTTAGAGTTTGAATAATCTCAAACTACACAAAACAGAAACAGTGAGCCACATTTTTTAAAAAAATATTACTTCGGCTCACTTTTAAACCTGGGCTAGCGTTAACCGACTTTCAACCAACCAGACCCTATTGTTTTTATCAAGACTCCCTTATCTAATTATTTGCCATGTTGTACTAGCAGTAAGTAATGTTGTTAAAAAAGATTTCGTTCTTGCAAACGCTAGGTTTTTTGGCGAAATATAGCTTTGATTGTAGTGTTCTGTGAATGTTTTCTCCGTCCATTTTCAGCTTCCAGCAAAAGCCAAATTGAAACAATCGACGAAGAGGTGTTCAAAGAAACTGACTTAACGGATAGTTGTCATGGTGATAATAATGATCCTGAACCCGAGAACGTACCTAGTGAGGCCGATACACCTTCCGAACTCAACGAAAATGCCATCACCTTTGCGGCCATGCGCAGTATGTCAGCAAGCATTGGCTCGTGGAGGAGTGGGACGAGTAGCAGTAGCTGGGGTGCGGTTTGTGATAACTTCCCACAGCTTCGTCTGCTCCTTGGCTTTCTTAAGGTAAACACTCATCTGCCGCAGAGATGTTTTTGTTGCGTAGTTCTTGCTTAAATAAAACCTTTTAGTTTTGTCAATTGTTGTCTGAATTTTGACACATTGAGCATTCTCGGATTTATTCTATTTAGAAGGTGTCCTCGTATGACTTGTTTTTCTGTTCCGTTTGTAGGAGCTCCCCCGCCAAGAGGACCATAATGTCCAGCTGTGTATCTTATGGTGCCTTAAGGTGTTGGTCCTGCGCGGTGATTACCTGCGGATCGCCATGGATGCTGAGAATGATTTCCTGGCCTATCTGCAAGAGATTTTCTTTATTCCCAAGTAAGGATCATTGGTTAGAAAGACAGTTCCTCTCCAATGGAAATTATCTGATGCCTTTATATTCCCGTTTTGTCCTTTTCCCTTCTCAGCGCCGCAGAAAAATTGTTTTGCTATATCAGTGCTTTTGCATCCTCATTGAAGGTTTTGGAGCCAGTTTTCAATTCAACCATGTTGGTGTATGCAGGCAGCAGGAAATGTCTGCATAGAAATTAATTTTTGATATGAACACAATAGATTTTGCTATTATGAAAATGTATGTGGTGTAATTTTCACGGCATGATCATCTGTGTAAAAGAGGCCTTGTAATTATATTTGCCTCTCGGTAAGTTTGCAGTCAAATACTGCTGGCGGAATCTTAAGACGCTACTTTTTCGTGGAAACACTTGCTTGTAAGTTGAACATAAGTTATCCTCTAGAATGGTAGTTCGCGTCTTACCTGATATTATTTTTTTAACCCCTTTCTCGATGTTTTTTTTAGCATTTGGCAGCTTCTACAAGCTGAACACTCGGAAATGTCTCACCTGTGTGTCCAGATTCTCCTCCACTGCATCTGTCTTCCCTATGGAGCAGAGAAACTTTGCGACGAAGTTGAGGGCGCTTTTTCCGATGACGATTGGCGGGAAAGATTCTCGGCTGTGGAGAAAGTCACCATTATTGCGCGATTTCTAGAAAAGGAACACATCAAATCGAACAATATAACCATGTCTGCATTGGCGCACTGTTTTACCTATTTAGTTGGAGCAGTTGAAGACGTTTGCACGCCAGTGCACCTGAGGGCCGTCTCCATGTTAGGTACCATCAGAGCGTCCTCATTAAAGGTCATTTACAAGTGTATTGAGCACCAATACGACGCCGTGCCCCGTGACCGTCTACTGTTGATCCACACCTGCCGGATATTGCACCGAATACTTCCTCTCCATACACCCCTGTGTGGAAAGTTCTTTATCAGTCGCTTTAAGCATTTGTTGATAGAAAACGCCGATTTTGTGTCATTGGGAAGTCCCAAGGGACGCAGCACGTCCGGTTCAGGAGCCGCGCCTTCTGCTCCCACCAGTGAAGTTTCTGTGGATAACGGAAGTGACTCGGCGAGGAAAATAGGTTTGTAGAAAGATTGTTTTTGTTGTTGTTGTTGAGTTCTTTTCAAAATTGAAGAAATGATTATCTTTGCTGTGTGGAGAAAAACCCTTATTAAACGGTTTTTAGGGCTCCGTGAACTTGTCAGTTTGGTTTCTGTTCAATTTACATGCTATTTGCTGTTTTATTGTGATGTTTTCATGCATATTCGACATCAGCCTTTGTTTTAGACAGCTCTGCCCGAGGGGAACTGGAGGGAGACAGATGGCGCTAACTTGTCATCAGCGATGCCATCTTAGCTAGTATGCTCTGTGCGCTACGTGATTTATTTCGCGTTAGATCCCCTTGACGAATATGGCCTTGAAAGAGTGTAACAGTACTTTTTCATTTCGTAACCTTGTTACATATTTCTTTTCCTTGAAGCTCCCGCTCCTCGTTCTCAGCCAAGCACCAGATCTCTCATGGCTCGAAGTGGCCTGGGTTCTCAGCTTCGCAGGACCTCTTCCTCGTTCCGTTGTAGTTATACGTTTCGTTTTCCAGGCGAGAGAGTCACATACAACAGGCAGGTGTCGTCAAACTCAGAAGGTAGGTAACGCTTCTCTGATTTAGAATTTTAAATGTTATGACAGTCAGTATTCTGTCCTTGATGGCCTGATCAGATATGCTTTCATTCGGGGTTTTTGTTTGTGTCAGCAAAGTTATTTCCAGAGTTGGTACAACTCCTTGAATTCGTGGAATTCTGTGCTAGATGTTTCCTCTCCGTCGAACGTTTCTAAAACTGTACTGTACTGTCGTAGCACTCTTCGTAATCAGATTAATTTTTTCCTTTGTTTCGAAAAAATATACGGAACCATTTTAAGCGCAAAATGCTCTTGGAAAACGCCAGGAAACATTCCATGGGAAATCCTGGAGTTCTCACATAATGCACTTTATACGTGAGAATGATAGACACGGCTTAGCGAAACCGTGAAGTAAGCACACCACAGCGACAAACGTGCGACTCAGTTCCTTACAGTGTAGGTGTTTGAAGCCTGGTTTTTAAGGTATTGAAGATACTCAGTGCTAATGACTTGGCTGATCTCGCTATGTTGTCCTTGTCAGCCAAGAGGTCGTCTAGTGGCAGTCGGCAGCGGCGTACAGGAGGCTTCGTGAGTCAGGCTGGCTCTATCGACATCTCAGACCGTATGTTCCTGGGGGGCCGCATCCAGTCTAACCTTCCCACTGTCCAGGAGGAGGACAATGAAAGCGCTCGCCAGTCGGTATCCTCCAGTGATTCCTCCTTCAGTCAGATACTTGCTGGAGTGCAGGAGGGGGGCAGCCTGGAGGCTGAAGCCACTCATCAGCTGGTTACCCTAGTCATGGACTTTCTGAGTTACCCTGGAGCCAACAAAGGACTGCAGAATTCAAGTTTTGTCAAGACAGAGAGTTATGAGATCATACAAATGAGCCATTACCTTGGTGTTCTCATGGGATATGATATCAAGGTCGGGGAA
>JAHPZR010012180.1:0-7500 GCA_019787425.1 Platygyra sinensis
TGTCATATTGCTTTATCTTCTATAACATAACAATTTCGTAGCCTTTTGTACTGGATAGTTTTTAATTTTTTTATTGCGTGACACTGAAAACGATCTATCGTGATTCGTTCGCACACGTTTTCTCGCGCATCGTGTCATTTTTGAATGGGCGTGTCGTCCTCGGCGTCACCGTCGTCGTTACTTTAGCTCCCCATTGTCATACTGTGACCAGTTAGTTGATCAGTGCTAAACTTAAAATTTGAATGACCTAGCTTTGTTAAATCCCGGTATTAGACTGCGAAACTTGTGAGACTGAGAGAAAACTGTTTTACCCTAATACATGACACAGTGATCTGAGTCAGGAATGGAAACCAGACTGCTCGATACAGAGTCTAGCGCACTTACCATTACACCACGACAGACAGCTCCTACGTTTCAGAAGTGCTATAAGAAGATAAGTGGAATGGTTTAGTTTGCCAGTGTCCTTTTTCAGTTAGACTGCATCTCGTAAAATAGAGTAGGATCTCAGTTCGAAATCGCCAAGTGGTTAACAACAAATGGGTGATCTTTCACAAGCTAAGCTAAGTGTAACTTTCTAGTGCAAGTTATAAGCTTGAACTTTTTAATATTTCATGCTTCTTTACGGTTATGTTAAATTAAGCTTAATTCAGTAAAGTGATTTTTAACGCGAGATATGTCTGAGTTTAGTTTCTTGAAACTGATTTCGGGGAGGGGGTAACAGGGGCAAAGACTGCGCTCCGTCGGGGAGGGGGTGGCAGGAGCAAAGACTGCACTCCCTCGGGGAGTGGGTGGCAAGGGCAAAGACTGCGCTCCCTCGCTTAGTGGGTGGCAGGGGCGAAGGTTGCTATATTGTGTTTTATAAAATGACTGAGCCACTACGGGCGCTCCCATTGGTCGATAGCTTTGTTTAGATGAGAGTATGTAAACACGGTTGTGACGCTTCAGATTTGCGCGTATTAAGAATTATTTTATGAAAGCAATAGAGCACTTTTTCTGGGTTTACAGAGCCTCGTCTTATCACTCGGAGGGTTGGAAGGATTCTCGAATTCTCCCAGCCCTCCTCGTGTTTAGATGAGGCTATGTAAACAGGGAAAAAGTGCTCCATTGCTTAAATATTATATTGTTGCGTCTGCAAATTAACACATAATAAACAATTGTTGGATGAAGTTTTTGTGATATCCAGAATAATCAAAGTCGAGGTAAGTACGCCAAGTACGCCATCGAGTCAGCTATGTTGGACGATTTCGCTGGTCACTGTAAACAGCATGGATGGTCCTGTTGCGCAGTGGAGCGTTAGACAGCCATGTGGAATCGGCGGCCAATTTGACAACGTTGTCTACGTAAGAGACGCAACGCCAGGAACTGTTAACATTATATCTCCCCTTACTAACACAGTCAAGTTCCTGGGCGCAGTAGGCGATTTATGCAGCGGATTTTCAGTACATGATAAAGGCAACGCATACGAAACTTGCAACCTTCAACCTGCATCGGAGCTAGTACACAACTGTCGAGTGTTCCTAGAGGAAAACGAACAGGCCATTTCAGACCATGAACTCCCCAAAACTTTAAATGGCCCTCAGTGGAATGTTGCTGGAAATAGTGTTGAGTTGGTTCCTTTGGTTGAATTGGGGTTAAACCGTCTAAACAAGGTTACGAAGCAGTTCAGATTCAACGAGGCTAACTTGCTGAGCTGTATGACCCTAGACGTAGAGCAATTTCATTTAACGACCTATGTCAAAATGACGTCATGTCCATGTTGCAGTATATCCGCTCATTTGGAAACTGTGTGAAAGAAAATGTAAAGAGATTGTGATAATAGAGTGCGTTCTACATTACTCATCCTAGGAGCTGGTATCCGCTGCCGGAAGGTACGATTCATTTTCAAGAAATGCCTAGAACAAAGCTCTTTCTGCTCGTGAGCTAAGCTTAGACGACTGGCAGAAACTGCTAGAATTTGCAAACGTTTACGGCAGAGCAGTACGACAGAGATCTGTGTGCCAAGCCGAGAAACGACAATGTCGAAAGCAAGAACGTCACCATCCGCTTGTTATTAAGTCAATTTGCTTGTTCAAGTAGTGATGCTGCGCTGCGATAATGTCCACAACGATTCGGACACTCAACTTCAGTCTGCCGAACCAAATTGTGAAGAAAGTGGTGGTAGTAATCAAGAAGAAGGCGAAGACCTTGAATTTGATTCAGACGAAAATATTGAGGTTGATGACGTTGATGATGTGACAAGGACCGACAGCAATAATGTGCCTCAGTTAGCTTCTGAAGCTCTTTTCCTTATTAAGCGCCGATCTAGGTTTGGAAGAACAATCCGTTTTAACGGACGATTTATACTGTAGTTGGCTCTCGCCAGCGTGTTTGACGTGTTTGGCTACGAACAAATTCCGTGGGTAACGTAAATTTTACACGCTTGTACTGTCACTAAATGAATGTCTTCCACAACAAACTTGTATTTTTGCGATTCGTTTTCAACACGTTGTATTCTTTGTGTTCCTAAGATGACTTCAAAACGTTTTAAAGGTAACTTTAAAGTGCAGGTTCCCTGTGTATGGAAGGGGTCCAATTAGTTTCAATTCGGAATGGGTTAAGAATAGTTTGGGGGAGATAGTCATGAAAGCAATCAAGGAGACGCATCCGTGTGCTAAATTCACGAAAATCAGCTCAAACCTCAGTGCAGTTGATGTTTCGGGGAGTAGGACAAAAAGAAGAGTCCCTAGCAAGCAGTTGGTTCACTTTGACTAGCATCTTTCAGGAGTTATGTTGGAGCACAGCGCGAAAACGACAAGCGAAAAAATAGGGAACTTTCTCTCGCCGCACTTCTTCGCACTTTTCTTCGCACCTATCCGCGCTTTGCTAGCAACCCTGCCCTGACTTGTGTTTAACCCCCCCCCCCCCCCCGGGGGGTACTCCCTTAGATGGGCTATATAGGTATGTGTGGCCCAAAGGGTACGGTTTTTCAGCCGTTTTGGTCATAAATAGGGTATCGATTTTAGCTGATTTGGCCATTTGGGTCAATAGGGTATGGTTTTTGTACTCTAGCCCTGATATGGGTATGTTCTTAAACCTAGAAGCCAGCTTTTTCATCATTATCGAAAAGAAAATCACAAAGCCATTCGCAAATTATGTTTACGGTAATTTAACATTGGTCTGAACTAGGGATGCAATTATAACGCAGGTCTGAACGGATTTTAGTAAGGTCAGGCATACATAGGGTTCGAATTTTTGGTCAGGTTATATTAAAATAGCGTAGGGAATATCGCAGATTTTTGGTCATTAAATAAGGTAAGGGTTTTGTGATGCGGGCCGCACACCCCCAACCACTTTTCTGGGAAGTTACCGTCCTCCCTCCCCCCCTCCACCCCTTCTCCCACACCCCGGGTGTGTAACCGCAGTCCAGTCCAGTCCAGGTCCACTCTTACTAAACTGTGAAATTCCCAGAATGATTCGAGAGACTGGGGTCCTAGTGTAATCACACATAATGGCGGAACACCTCATGTAATTGACAGTCGAAGACTTTCGTCGCTGGTTTATAATTAAAGGTAAGAGAGTCTATGAGAATGTCTTTTTCATGTCTAGCTAAGCTATTGAACACAGTGTCACGTCTTTCCATGTCACTGAAAACAGTAGAGATAGTGTCTGCGTTTTATAATGAAGAATACTGCAGACGTTTATAGTGCCGGGTGGAAGGAAGGCCCAGATGCAAGGTCTCTGTGCTTCTTGTCTTTCCAAAGGATTCAGGGAATTAAAACTATCAGAGAAAAGGGATTGCCTTTGGGAACGACTATCAAGCACATTGATCAAATGTTTCGAACTGTTGATGGTTACTTGGGATAGACTATCAAGCACATTGATCAAATGTTTATGCTTCTGTAAGTACTGCAACGCCTCCAAGGTCGAGTGTCATATCCTCGACTGATACAGTCAATCAACCATCGATACCTCGGTTGATACTCCATTCACATTCCATCAATGTCTTGGTCAACAGCCAGCTGACTTTTGACTGTTTTTTGAATGATGCATGTGTCAGTTGACACTCGGCCAACTATCAACCAACTGTTTATCCATAGGTAACCCAGGCTCACTGTGTGTGACACATGACATAACACGGGTTAATTATAGAGAACATATGAGGTGAAGTTTAGGTCTGAAAGTTCGCTAGAAAATGGAAATAAAAATCGATGAAACTTACCATGTGGCGAGTTGTTGTTGTCCTTAATACATACACGTAGTTTTGGGGAAAAACAGTCAAATGGCAAGGTAGGAGGCTGACGCCAAAATTGGGCTCCGATCAACCCAAAAGCAAGCATGACTTTTTTTGCAAAAATCGAGTTCAGTCGCTAAATAAACACGCCAGACTCGTGGAACATGAATTTCTCTAAACCATGACTCCAGCTAGTGAAGCAAATCCACCAGGCTCTGTAGAACTTGTACGTTGACCTACTAAAATGGCAACCCAAAACCGTTGCCGTCATTGACAGCACAATTCAAAAATGGCGCTGTGCATGGTGACGAGTATAAGAAGTCTCTGTGCGGGGAAGGGAGACTCAGATTGCTCAAAGACAAAACTCCCTTCCGACTACATCCTCAGGAATAATTTCCAAAATCCCACCTTCCCCAAGAGCCAATCACCGAGACGCAAAATATTCTCGAGGGTGTAGTCGGACAGTGAGTTTTTAGTAGGTCAACATACAAGTTCTACGGAGCCTGGTGGATTTGCTTCGCTAGCTGGAGATGTTTCAGTGGATTCATGGGTTAGAGAAATTCATGTTCCATGAGTCTGGTGTGTTTATTTAGTGACTGAACTTGATTTTCGCCAAAAAAATCGTGCTTGTTTTTGGGTCGATTGGAGCCCGATTCCTACCTTGCCACTTTACTATGAAGGAAAGGTGATGATGACTGTTTTTCCCCAAAACTACGTGTACGTATTACGGACAACAGCAACTCGCCACATGGTAAGCTTCATCGATTTTTATTTCCATTTTCTAGCGAACTTGTCTCATATGTTCTCTATAATTAACCCGTGTTATGTCGTGTCACACACAGTGAGCCTTGGTTACCTATGGTTTATCTAGCATCGATCAAGTGTCGACCAAGTATTGATTGGGATGTCAGTCAAGGGTCTCAGTTAAGGGTATTGATCAACTGTCAATCACAGATGCTGTTAGTACACATATGATCCCAAATGTTTTTAACTATTATTTTCACTTTCTGATTTTATACTCTTTCCTTTGCAAGGATGCATTTTTCTAGAATGCTGAGGCTGAAATTTGCAAAAGCTTAAGAAAATTAAAGCACTAAACTTGAGGCTGATATTTTGAAAAGAATATAATTCTGTGTGTTGAAAATTTATAAATACAGTACAATCATATGTAAACACTTCACACTAAACACTTTAAAAATATCCTTTTTTTTTCTTATGGTAAGATGAGCCAAAAAGTAACCAAAACAGCACTAGCTGTATGTTCAATGCTAACATTTTTGGAAGACATTTTGTGTGTCACATCAGACTTCAATGTCTGCAGGACATTCAGACTGGCTCCAAAAGTGGAAAGCTTTATTATAAAGCAAAAAAAACAAAACAAAAAAGGCCTTGCAGCACTCCAAGCTCACTTTTTCAAAAAGTCACCTTTTGGCAACCTTTAACTGTAAAATGGTCACCATCACCCAACTTTCGCCAGAATTTTGGTTGCAAAAATTTTTTCCACTCGCCATGGCGACCAAAATGGTCGCAGCTTGGAGCGCTGCCTCGATTATGCTTATTTCTGTTGTAAATCTGTGAAGGAATTGGAGAGACCTTTAGAGAAGCAGAGAGAGAAATGCTTTTCTGTGGATTGTATTTTACCCAACTCATCTTTCCTGCTCTCATCAGATTGCTAATTGCTGTATTACTGACCAAATAATGGTCAACCATTATTTTTTTGGATTTGGAACCTAGCATATTAACTGCAACACTTACCGCTACAATATTGTAATGAAAACACTTTTCACTGATTTTATTCATGTATTCTGACAAAAACCACTATGAGTGGTTAAAGGTTATTTACCGAATACAACTTGTCAAGAGAGCTATTCAAATAATTGGGCAAATTGTAGAAATAATGTGCAGTGAAAGTGAATGCTGTTATAATGTGTTGTTTTTGTTACAAATTCAACATCAGTGACATGACTTCATAGTGAATTGCATGTAGCCAGGATCAACTCCGTTTTGTTTATCACCACAATGAGACAGAATGGGCTACATTATACCTACTTGATCCGGTAACTAAAGCTATGAATTATTTGTCTCTTCAGTTTCACAGTTAATCAGTGATGTGTAGAGACATGTGCTTGTGAAACATAAACTTCTGATAAATTACCAGTATAATTCCACAAGATCGCATCTTTCCAATCTAATCTATTTTAGAACATAAACAAGAAGTCTGTAGTAGAAGAAAAATGTCTTTAACTATTTTCAAATATATCTTCTTGTTCGAGAGATATTCAAGTTTTTAAAACATGCAAATTAGCCAATGTTTGATTCTTTGCAATAAGATTCTACTAAATGTGCTCTACAACACGAGCTTAACAGTTTGGTTACCATGGCAACATACTGGGTTGTAAACCTCCCTGATATTAAAGGCTTTTCTAGCCACCTTTGGCTTTCCAGTTTGATATTTGCTTATGATGCCCCATGTGCATGATCCAGCAAGCATATAAATATTTGAGGTCAAGTTTGTGGCCTTGTTTAACGTTTTTCAACCAGAAAATCACTTACATCTTGAATTTAAGTGGGTGGGCACAGGAAAAGAGTGAGTTGCATTGGAAAAAAAAATTTATACAGCTATAAGTGAAGTTTCAATGGTCTGCAATGCAAATTGGCCAAGATAGCTCTATTTATACACTTAATTGACCCTATGCAAAAATGGCTGCCTTCATATCATTCTTTTGTCCGTATTTAAATTAGCCTCATTTTGAGACAAAAATTGTAAAGAATTTTTTATCCCGAACGAGGTTAGTGAGGCCATTTTGAATACGAACAAAAAAATAATTTAAAGGAAGCCATTTTTGCATAGGGTCTATATAATATTGGGTAAAGTCAATGATGTCATAAGTCATCTCATTTGTATATTTTACTTATTTTTCAAATTGAAATATCTCCCGAACTGATGCAGATATTTGCATGCGGTAAACGGCATTTTTATTCTTTTATGGAATTCTGTGATACACCTAAAAAGCAAGGGAGAAAAATTTTGGAGGGTTGTCCAATACACCCGCATTGTAACGATCCATTAAAGGCATATCAAATCGTAACCAGAAAAGAAACCCTGTTTTGGAATAAAAGCAGGGGACGTCTTAATTGCAGAACTGCCTTGTCTTCTTATGATTTGATTCAAAAGTTTGGTTCTTAAAACATTGTTTCAGATTAATTGTGACTTTAGCTTATACTGTGATTGTCAAAAAGCAATAAGAACATAAATTAGCTTAACATTATTTCCAGTTTCTCTTGTGACC
>JAHPZR010012180.1:15000-20000 GCA_019787425.1 Platygyra sinensis
CTATTAGTATATTGTAATAATGTTTGTCGCTATTTGTGTTCTTGTAATTTCTATTGTATTGTATTAAGTGACTCATTTGTCTTAATAAAATCATTTCAAAAAAATATATATATATCTGTTTCTGCCAGCACACTCTGGCTACGATCGATATTCCCTTTCGAGCAAGAATTACGGACTGCACTCGTTTTATAGAAAGCATTTCTGGTGCTTTTCCATACTATGAACGAAGAATATACACATCTATATCATATCTATTTCTGCCAGCACACTCTGGCTACGATCGCATATTCCCTTTCAAGTAAGAATTTTGAACCCGGACTCGCTTTAAGAAAGCATTCCTGGTGTTCTTCCACATTTAGAAAGAAGAATATTTAGTAAATAAACCCTTTCAGGCGGCTGGTATGTCGGCTGATAATGTCCGCGGCTGAGAGATTGTCCGAAAAATGAACATTTGGCCGAGAAGCGAAGCTTCGAGGGCAAATGTGAAATTTTGAGGACAATCTCTCAGCCAAGGACATTATCAGCCGACATACCAGCAAGCCAGAAAGGGTTTATTTATTTTATAACCCTCCCATTAATTTTCAGTTCGCAATATAACCGCTCGTAAACTGATGATAAAAAAGCCATTGGTGATCTGATGGCGAATGCGGTGATTGACGTGAGGGAGCAAAGTAAATTTGATTGGTTTAACTAACTTTATTTCCACTGTGATTGGACCAAATTTGACAAGCTGTCAACTGAATTTAATTCTCGTAACGCCCCTTGGATCAAAAACTCGAAAACTTAGCGCTTTTGGTTCATATATTCCGACGTACTGTTCATAAACTTGACTAGAAAGAAATGTATTTCAGTCTCAGAATTTACATCTGTGAAACACGGAATGTGTAAAATCTGTAGCACTTGAAGGTGGACTGATTTTTCGTCGCTCTCTCGCTTGAAATGAAGTACTTCAGCCGGTTGTTGTTGTTTTGAGCTAAAGGTCACTGGGGTTTCATCTCGCGTTGGTTTTCACGGCCTCTCTTTCCGAAGTAGAGAATGGTGTTAAACCATGCCGAATTTGCAAAAACTTTCTGGAGCATTCAGACCAAGCTGCGACTGTATGGTTTTCCTTCCACTGAATTTTCTGGTTTCTGCGTAAAAAAGGTTTCAACATGGTTCAAGTGCAACTGGAATTTTTGTCTCCTTCCTCCACGCTAAAGTCGGACGCGAACGGTTGGTTTATTTTATAGTTAGTTATCACATTGTATTAAATCTTTATTTTGTAAAATGAATCGGTTTAAATTTACGTAGGACTAAATATTAAAAGTCTACTCGTGACTTTCTCCACCTTCAAAGACATTGACAGCGTATTTTGGTGACTTTATTGTACTTTCCGGAACAGCACTTGCCATCAGCTTTTTAATGTAATCATCGCTAGACTCAGTAACACCAGTTTGGTTTCCTTCCATATTAAATAAGAGAAAAGAAAAGTTGAAATTCTTGGGCTGACTGTTTTTCCTCGACGGAAACAATCGGAGGACAAATATCGACGCGGGCGGGGGTTATTGCGTGATACCTGTCCGGCAATTTAGATCACGTGACGTAAAGTAGCCAATAAAATCAATCAAAAATTAATGGTGGGTTATAAACACATATATCTTGTCTGTTTCTGCCAGCGCATTCTAGCTACGATCGATAATCCCTCTCGAGCGAGGATTACGAAACCGCACGTCTTTCAAGAAAGCATTTCTGGTGTTTTTTTCACAATTTAGAACGAAGAATATACACATGTCTTGTCTGTTTCTGCCAGCGCACTCTTGCTACGATCAATGTTCCCCTTTGAGCAAGAATTATGAGCCGCACGCGTTTTCTAGAAAGCATTTCTGGTATATTTCCGCATTAAGAACGAGGAATATACACATACATAATGTTCCCTTCAAGCAAGAATTACAAATCGCACTCGACTGCACTCCAAAGTTGTTTACTGTTGACTTAATGAAATGCACGAATTGCGAATCGAACGATCCGTTACATGTAACACACATGGCCTCTTTCGGGTAAGTGTGAATTTTTTGTCTCCCTAATGAGATGCAATATGCGATCCGTAAACTCTACTCTACGGACCGCTAGTGCCCTTAACGATCCGTACGAATCGGACGAACTGAAACTCCACTCTACGGACCGTAAGGGCACTTAACGATCCGTACGAATCGAACGAACTGAATTTGCCTTTAACAGCATTTATTTAATCACGATTTAAAGTTCAGCAAAGCTGATGTGGTCGTGTACAATAAAATTAAACCTAAACTAATCACAATAAAACTAATATAAGAATTCTACGTATTTCGCGGATCGTTACAGTGCGGGTGTATTGGACGTGAATGAAATTTTGGATCATGGTGCCATTTTAATGTATCGAGCAATGTGTTACAGAAAAATCGAAACACAGACTTCCCTATCAGATGATTCTGTCTATATTTAGTAATACAAACTTTAGACTTCAAACTGGCAGAGTAAGATCACACCCACAAAAAATCAAGAATCATTTCTGGCTGGATATAAAAAAATTATTCCTCCATGCAATTTGCCCTTGCTAACCTTGAACAAAGTTGGCCAACACTGTTTTTAAGTTGACCCTCATACAATCCAATTTTTAATTTTAATCTTCTCCCGCTTTTTGCATCCATGCATGCCCCTTTTAGCTTTTTCCATATTTCTTTACAGGCTCAGAAAAGTGTTAAAAAAATATTTGCGCAAGTAAATTTGTTGTGAAATATAGCAAGATGGGAAGAGAGAATCCATAGAATATTGCATAGAATATTGCTGACCAATCACATTTAACGGACCAGGGGCCTGTTTCTCGAAAGCCCCGGTAACTTAACGGGCCCGAAATCATATTTTGAGATCAAAGTCTCGAGAAAAGTAGGATGTCTTCTGTCCTCTAATCAAGTCCATTTTGTTTCTTTAGCTAATAACTTCACTGTACAATTTTCGAACCTTTTGAAACTCCTATCTGTAATGGAAAACAACAAAGCTTAACGGGCCCGGTTATTTCCAGGAGCTTCGAGAAACGGGCCCCAGACTGGTAACACCATCGACTGACAAGCACTATTCACTACCCTCCAGGGGCTTTTTATTCACAAAAAATAACTCTTGCACGCCTTGCGTGCAATGTTTATGTAGGAGTCTCCCCAGGACCCCGATATCCAAGACGAGGGTCTTTAGGCGTACTAAGAATGACACTCGTGTCCTTGAAGGCTTAGAATCAGAAAATGCTAGGAACGCCCCTAAAAACATGTTAATCGAATTGTCAATCAGGCTCACTCGTACCTACTGCTTGCCTACTGCCCTTATGCCTGCTGGCATGTAGGGCAGCAGCAAAGGTCTTCCACTGCTGTTTATTATGTGTTACTTTCCGGATGGTACCCCAGTTGTACTTAAGGGTCATCTATCAGTGGCAAGAGTCACTGATTCGTCACTTTTAATTGCAACCACTTGTGCGTAAAAAAACAAAAGTGTTAACATATCATTTAAAACTAACAAATAGCAATATCTTGTATCATTAACCTGCAATGAGATATTTTTATTTGTTAGTTTTAAATGGTAAATTGACACTTTTGTTTTTCACGCACAAGCGGTTGCAATTAAAACTGACGAACCAGTGACTCTTGTTCACACGGTCAAAATAAACAAACAAGAAGCCAATCTAGTGGCATGGCCTGCAAAATGTTTGGACCTATCTTTTCTTGACGTATTCAGCAGCATTTTAGTATTTTGTATTATTGGCAATTCTTAAAAGCGGTAAATTTTAGCTGAGATTTTCTTAAAGGCAAATTAATTAGATTAGAGTTTGAAGCGACACAGTGGTTCTTTCGTTTTGAAACGGACCCCTTGCGCGGTTTCGCGAAATACAGTATCACATAAGGTGACAAAACATTCTTTTCCGTGACTGACTTTGTCACCAATACCATTGAGGCTAAACTAACCAATCACTTTTATCGGACCAGACAGGTAACACCAACTGACAACCACTATTCACTACCTCCAGGGCCTTTTTATTCACACGAGAAATAACTCTTGCACGCCGTGCGTGCCTGTATATAGACTGGGTTGTTTACCCTGTGCTCAACCCCTAAACCTGGAGGGCCAGTGAATCACTTTTTGTCAGACCTCTATCCTTGGAGCTGTCCAGCTTGGGTGGTCCTACCAGCAGGGGGTCATTGAGATACACAAGCCCTCCAACCACGACAACGTTGTCAGTGATCCCACAGGGAAGGTCGAGGGGGCTTACACGTAACAACACATGGTGTGATATTTTCTTTGTCATTTCGTTAGGAATCAAGACCTGCTTTGATAAATATGGCAGCGAAGACACAAGGGAAGGCGCACGAATGCAAGTCTTGTGGCCAGTACTTGAACAAGTTATCAGCTTACAAACAGCATGTGCGAATACACACAGAGGGAAAACCGTATTCGTGCCAGTATTGTAATAACTGCTTTGGCTACGCATCAACCTCCAAGCGATATGAGCGAACTCACACAGGAGAGAAGCCGTTTGCATGCAAATATTGTGAAAAGTGCTTTAGCCAATTATGGAATTGCAAGCAACATGAACGAACTCACATAGGGGTGAGGCCTTATGCATGCAAGCATTGTAACAAGTGTTTTAGCCAGTCATCAGTTTGCAAGCGACATGAACGAACTCACACAGGAGAGAAGCCGTATACATGCAAGCATTGTGATAAGTGCTTTAGCCGGCCATCAGGCTGTAAGCTACATGAACGAACTCACACAGGAGAGAAGCCGTATACATGCAAGCATTGTGATAGGTGCTTTAGCCACTTATCAGCTTGCAAGCGACATGAGCGAACTCACACAGGAGAGAAGCCGTACACATGCAAATATTGTGAAAAGTGCTTTAGCCTATTAGGAAACTGCAAGCAGCATGAGCGCACTCACACAGGAGAGAAGCTGTATACATGCAAATATTGTAAGAAATGCTTTAGCCAATTAGGAAATTG
>JAHPZR010012180.1:27500-35000 GCA_019787425.1 Platygyra sinensis
ATAAAATCTCATTTTTTAATGCCAGGGGCTTCAAACTTGGCCGTTTTGATGTTTTCGACACGCTTTTTCCATTTCTGGCATTCTTAAAGTCGCAGCCCATAATTTTATGAAAAGTAGGTCACGTGATGGCTTAGCTGCCACGGGCCTATTCATCTAATTTACAGTCGACGAAAACTTCGTCGCTGGGTTATAAAGGTAAGAGAGTCTACGAGAATGTATTTTCCATGTCTAATTAAGCTATAGACTTCGTCGCTGGGTTATAAAGGTAAGAGAGTCTACGAGAATGTATTTTCCATGTCTAATTAAGCTATAGAACACACAGTGTCACGTCTTTCCATCTCAATGAAAACAGCAAAGATAGTGTCTGTGTTTATAGGAAAATATACTGCAGGGACGTTAGAGCCGGGTGGAAGGAAGGCCCAAGTTCTCTGTATTTCTTGTCTTTCCAAGGGATTAAAACTATCAGAGAAAAGTGATTGTCTTTGGGAAATACTATCAGGCACATTGATCAAATGTTGGATCTTGCATGTGTGCGTACTGCAAGGCCTCCAAGATCGAGTGTCAATTTATATCCTCGACTGATACACTCAATCAACCCTCAATACCTCGGTTGATACTCCAGGATGGGCTACATTATAAGGTACCCGACCCTATTTTCGGACAGAACCAGATGTCGGACAAAGAAAAGTTCTCCTTATATTTTACGAAAAACTCAAATGGAGATGAAAGACAAAGTGTTTACATGGAAAAGCAAATAAACAACATTCTACTAACCGACTCTGTTTTCAATTTCTGCCACATTAAATGAAATATAAACTTCTGATGATCTGCTACAAAAATGGCGCTTTCCTTTTAAATCAAAAAAAATTTCTTAACACGTGCGAAATATCTCCTCAAAGCGCGCATCAAAAAGAGAAGAACATCGGCCATAACACTTCACTTGAGACCTCGTCCTGCATCTTGCATCCCATGAAGCTTTTCAGGTCTGTTTTAGGCAGAATCTGCTGTCTTAGGTATCGTTTTTCACACTGGCAAGCGATACCTACTTTCAGACACTCCCAGCTGACCAGAAAACAAAGATTTCGTGCGCTTATTTGTAGCAGGAGTTTTGAGGAGTTGAAAAGGTTTTTTTGGATAGTTCTTTTGTAAAGCTTTTTTTGGCCTATGTGTGTTGAAAGAAATTAAGATGAGATGAATAAGAGGAGTGTGTGTCCGAAATCCAGGTAAGCCTGACCGACAATTGGTTTTTACAATATATCACTAAAAAATAAGATTCGCAACGAAATAGTCATCTATAATTGAAAAGATTCACAGAAATTACTTCGACAAGTAGTGGAAATTCATACCAGACGAAATTTTGACAGCATTGAATCTGGTTGCAGTGTGGTGGTGATTAAAGCTTAAGTGTCCAACAATAGGGTCGAATACCTTACCTTCTTGATCCAGCAACAAAAACTCTGAATTATTTGTCTGTTCAGTTTCACAGTTAATCAGTGATGTGTAGAGACATGTACAGGTGAAACGTTTATTTGCCGTAAATTACAAGTACTATTATACATTGTACTCACTATCAGCACTCTGATTGGGTGATGGACAAAACACTGACCCCCAGCCCATGGACTACACCAATGGACTACCCAATTGGACTACCCCAAAATGGACTACACCTAAAAATAGTAATCCAAATGAGTACTATTTAATGTTCTTAGCTGCTAGTATAATTAAATTACACATAACTTCTGCTTATGTTCATCCTGTACAGCCTCTAGCTACCAGTTTGAATAATAATACTTAAAATAAACAATGGCTAAACACAAATTAGTTTGAAAAGCGTAAACTCGTTTTATCAAATTTCAGCATTTGATTATCAGCGACTATTATCAGAGGTACCAATCAGTATAAGGATCATGCAAGTGTAAACATAATAACTTGAAAAACCATTGAAATGTGAGTGAGGAACCCAGTCTAATATTTGAGTTAGGAATAGCACAAGTTAAGTAATGCCAGGGGGGGCTACTCCCTTATATGGGCTATATGGGTATGTGCTGCCCCAAAAGGGTAGGGTTTTTCAGCCACATTGGTCATAAATAGGATACCGTCAGCATTCTAGTCTGGAAATATCAGGTACATGTATGTTTCTTGGAAGAAGCTACTTTTTTATAGACGGTCACCAAAAGCCCTTCATTACTAATGTCAATTTTTATTCCATGCGATTCTGTCAGCTACTGCACATGCACAAACTAAAAAATGACATGACAGGAGATGACAAGAATAATGGCTGAATAATTAAGCAATAGACAACAAGTTGCTATGGTTTATAGGCTGAGAAACCACGCGGGATGTTGATAGAACACAACAAGAATTTGTAATGAATTCTTTGATTGTTCTTCCAACATCCCACGTGGTTTATCAGCCTATAAACCATAGGAACTTGGGTCTATTGCTTTTATGTCATAATTCAGAAAACGCGCAATTTTTCCATGGGTTTACCGGCACAATAAACCATAGCTGATTGACCAATCAGAGCGCGCGCATTGAATTGGTTATTATATAATTAATTATAAGTCAGGGTCCTAAGCCTGGAACATGGTAAACAATATAGCTATAGCTATAGTTATACTCAACAATGGGAGTCTACTTGTCTACATTGTGTTCAGTGGTTCCAAAACAAAACAAGCAAGGTATAGCAGCTTACAACTTTAAATAGTACTCATTTAGAATATTATTGCTGCCTATTGGCAGCCTTCGTATTCTTGAAGCGATCGAAGAATTTTGGTTCAACGGTTCGAACCATCATTCGCATTAAGAAACACCCAATTAGAAATCCTGTTATATAGTGCAGTCTAGCCAATCAGCAGCTGTCTTATAAGAAAAATTGACATGTGCTTGCTCAGTGGAAAATCGCATCTGCTCGCAGCAAGTTATAAAATCAGAGTCAAGGTTTCGCTGTTTACAGGTGAGTTTTGGCATTTTTTGCTGATCTATTATGATTACTTCTATTCGAGAAAGCATTCATCAAGGTCATAAAGCTTTCAGTGGGCATTCTAGAGGCTGACAGTGTGCATTTATGTCACTTGCAGCTTTGCTTTTCAATCGTTCGAATTCAGTCGATTTATGGGCATAAACATATATCGGTGACATCTTATGTCATGGAGATCGCATGTATTTACATGCACTAACCAATAAAATGGTACCTGATGCCAATAGTCTTTCAATAGAGGAGTTGCCGGAGGTGGCAACCTCACAGAACAATGTTGAGTACCGTTTATCCACTAGTCATTTGTTTCCCCCACTCCCCCACCCCCGCGACATAATTATGGGGAATTCCACCACCCACCTGGGCAGAATTTCTTTGCAAAGCCACCACCCCCTGGGGCTAGCTGAAAGACCTTGTAAAAGTAGGGATTGTTTATTTCTGCACTAAATACAATACATACTATTAGGAATGTTTCAACCAGCTTAAAATACTTACCACTGAGGTTGTTTGGAGTATAGCTTTTTGATCAGACAAATAGTGTGGGAGAATAACCAATAAGTGGTGAGAAGATTTGAAAATCGTGAGCCATGCCAGCAACAAGCACAGTTGTTTGGTAGCTTTTTGATCAGACAAATAGTGTGGGAGAATAACCAATAAGTGGTGAGAAGACTTGAAAATCGTGGGCCATGCCAGCAACAAGCACAGTTGTTTGGTACCCCCTCTTGAACTCGTTCTTGTCCAGAGAAACCTGGCCACATGGGTGGCTGTCACAATATGGGGCATATGTACTACATTTTGTTTTAAGCACTTTTAGTAAGGGGCTAAGATTTAGGAAATTGTGACTGTAAAATTATTAAGAAGATGAATTCAAGATAGCTATAAGCTACAATCATGGACAAAAGTCTTGGGACAAATTTACATTTGAGGCGCTTTTTCACACGCGCCAAACAAACAGTCAGGCGCGAATTCATCTACACTTGTTCAGCCCCTCCCCCCCCCCCTACAATGTTGAACAAGTGTACACGCTCTATTTCTCTAGATTTTCAACATTGTATCGGGGGGGGGGGGGGGAAGCAACGCATAACAGTCCTCTTTTTTTAAACTCTGTTTTAAAAACACAAAAATTTAATGCAATTACACAAGTGTCCCAAGGAATTTTGTCCATGATTGTAGTGCGCCTTTTCAGAAGGAAGTACAAAATTCAGTTGGCAACAACATTGCTACTTTATGGGGGTTTAAAAGGCATTTGAGATTCTAAAGCGAAAAGGGACAAAGAAAGTGCATTGGTAGAACATACACACGACGAGAAATTCAGAGTATTTTAATACACTAGGGGCCACGTCCTTGGGACTAGTCCCATGAAACTGCTTATGTCATTATGTAGAAATTTAAGAAGCAGAACATGAGTTTTGTCCAGGGCCATTTTAAATTGGGCTAATTAGGTGGGACTAGGTCGCAGGGAATTGCTTCTCGTAAGTGTGTACACACCACAAACTTTGCTTCAGGGTCTCGTCCCCTCACTGGTCCCTGAGACCAGTCCCTAGTATCTGTCCCCTAGTGTATGCTGGCCTTTAAGGTCACACATGAATGTATCAAATCCTCTTGTTGTGTATTTATTATCAAAGAGAAAAACAACATTACAGTGTTTGTGTAGGTCAAAGTGTTTTCTTTCAAATGCCATCAGGCTTATCAATGGTGCATTCATTTACATAAGGATATAAAAGGATTGTTGACACTTACTTCGTCACGGTATCCTCTCTGGTAGCCATGTTGGATTGCTGCTTGTGAGGAATGCACCCAGAATCCTTTGCACACAGTCTCCTCGTGAACGCTTTGTTTTTAAAAATTTCCCCAGGGTTTCCTGGGGGTATTTTAGGTCAGGCGAATTTGAGGTAAAGTCCCTGGGGGTCTGGGCATGAAATCATCGCAAAACTGCAGTAATTCCCCCACTACTGCCCAACAAAGTCCCCGCATGTCGCGGGGGTGGGGGGCGGAGGAAACAAATGACTAGTGCATTAAACTACAACAAATTTTATCAAGGACACATTGATCGCTGATTTTGTATGAAAACCATGGATGAAGGGGGCGCTAAAACAAGCAAAGACTCTCAGACATTCAGCAAAATCGGCCTTCACAAGGGCTGGAAAATATAGCCTAACATTGTTAGACAAAATAAATAGTTTATTACAAGTTGCATTACACAGTGTCACTGTCACTAATTGTTCTAAGGATCAGTTCATGAACCTGTTATTGCTGTTATACAATTCATGTAGTAACTGTTGTTACACCAAGTATTTAGTTTATTTCCATGTTGCGCTAGATAGACAAAAGAAAGTGTCACTAATCGTTCTAAGAATCTGAAAGCCCTTATTATCACATGTTGCGTTAGACAGTGTTATTTGTTACATCTTCCGTTTTCGTTAACCAATATATTTCCTTTCCAATTTTAGCAATTACTACAAGCATAATGGTCCATAATCCCAACAAAAGTTTTAGCCACACCAATAGTTAATTGTTAATGTTATACTCAAAGAACATACAGGATTTTCAAAATGTTTTGAAGTAGGCGGCCAACTCTGGAAAAGTAGGCATCTGTGATAATCGAGGGGCCTCCGCCCCCTCGATTCTAGGGGGGTCTGGGGGCATGCTCCCCCAGAAAATTTTGAAGTCTAGAAGCTCGGAAATGCCATTTTCAACGTTCTAATATCTATTTCAGAGGTAAATTATGATTTGAGTTTTTTTTTTAACAACACTTACATCCTTTTGCGTATGTATTATTGCTACAAAATTGAGTGTGAAGTTACTATGCTGTCCTAAAGATTTGTGGATAAGAAGCAACGCCGAGATTGTTTGTCACGAGTAGACTGTTACGACCAGAGTAGCTGGCGACATACAATCAAGTAGCCGGCGGAACTCTGGCGGTCGCCGGCTCGTTTTGAAACCACTGAACATACATGACAGCGCTCCAAGCTCACTTTTTCAAAAAGTTGCCTTTTGGCGACCTTTAACTGTAAAATGGTCACCATCACCCAACTTTCGCCAGAATTTTGGTGGCCAAAATTTTTTTCCATTCGCCATGGCGACCAAAATGGTCGCAGCTTGGAGCGCTGCATGTAACCATGTCATTTTGCAAATAAAAAAAGTTATATTTTGTTGAAATTCTAATTGTCCTATTTGCATTCAAAAACACCTTTAACGGCAGCACTCACTTCTCAATGAGAACTGCTAGTTTTAAGGAGTAGTCCATTTTAGGGATAGTCCATTTGGGAAGTCCATGGACTGGGGTCAGTGTTTTGTCCATCACCCTCTGATTGGTCAAGAGCCCCCTGCTTAATTTGAGAATTCATGTGATTTTGTGGACAAGCATGATTATAGTATAATCTGCTATTCAATTACAGTACATCTGCAGATTATACCCCATGCAGTGCGCATACGTAAGAAACCTTTGACAAGCATGAGCACTTAAATGGTTTGATGCGGCCGCTTGGTGCGTTTGTCCTCAGTTGTATTTTTTGAAGCACATGTAAAATCTATTTGCATTTCGCACAATAGCTTTTGTGTATTTTGCATAAAACAATGTATAATAAAACAATAATTGGATGAGGTTTTTGCGATACCCGCAATAATCAAGGTCGAGGCAAGTGTAATCAGCGGAGGCTAATTACACTTGCCGAGACCTTGATTATTGCGGGTATCAGAAAAACTCATTCAGTTATTGTTTATAGTTCCGTAAGATGATATATTTACACCTCTCTGAGGGAGGTAATGAAAACTATAAATTTTTACACATCTGGGGACCCAGGCTATCATCACTTAACAAATGTAACAATCTTGTATCTTCTTACTGCCACAGAAACAAAGACTTACTCAGTAACAGTTTAACATAATTTTTTGAACAGTAATTTTAAAGTATATAAACAATGGTTATGAATATTCTTGTCATTAGAATCCCCTGAAGAGTTCTAGTGATCACAAACAGGCTTGTCAGGATGAAAGTGTAGCTTTCTTTTTTTTTTTCGATATGTATTATGCCCTACTTTGAAGTGGTACTTTGACAAAAGCTTTCCTATCTAATCCATTTTAAAACATAAATAAGTTGTCTATAGTAGAAGAAAAATGTTGTTTACTATTTTCAAATACCTCTTTTTGTTTCAGAGATATTCAAGTTTTTAAAATATACAAATTAGCCAATGTTTGATTCTTTGTTAAGATTCTACTAAATGTGCTCCACAACACAAGCTTAACAGTTTGGTTACCATGGCAACATACTAGGTTCCAGACCTCCAATACTATAGGCTTTTTTGGCAACCTTTGGCATTCCATTTTGATATTCACTTATGATGCCCCATATGCGTGATCCAGCAAACACATATTAAAATGTGTTACCTGTAGGTTGGGTTTGTGGCCTCGTTTAAAGTTTTTCAAGCTAAAAATCATTAACATCTTGAAATCAAGTGGGTGAGGACTGGAAAAGAGTGAGTTGCCATGGGAACCAAATTTTATATAGCTATAAGTGTGCTTCC
>JAHPZR010012180.1:37500-50000 GCA_019787425.1 Platygyra sinensis
CTTTGTCATTTCTTTAGGTATTTGTGATAGACACATCTGTCGTGACAGCACAGTTGAAGGAATCGAGGAATCGAGTCCGATATTCGGGTTATATTGAAGGAGCAAATTCGACTACAAGTGGCACCAAATTTAAGCCAATCAAAACCTGCTTTGATGAATGTGGCAACGAAGACAAGAGGGAAGGTGCACGAATGCAAGTCTTGTGGCCAGAACTTGAACAAGTTATCAGCTTACAAACAGCATGTACGAAGACACACAGAAGGAAAGCCGTATTCGTGCCAGTATTGTAATAACCGCTTTGGCTACGCATCAACCTCCAAGCAGCATGAGCGAGCTCACACAGGAGAGAAGCCGTTTACATGCAAATATTGTAAAAAGTGCTTTAGCCAATTAGGAAATTGCAAGCAACATGAACAAAGTCACACAGGAGAGAAGCCGTATACATGCAAGTTTTGTAATAAGTGCTTTAGCAGCTCATCAATTTGCAAGCGACATGAACGAACTCACACAGGAGAGAAGCCGTACACATGCAAGCATTGTAATAAGTGCTTTAGTCGGTCATCACATTGCAAGCAACATGAACGAACTCACACAGGAGAGAAGCCGTATACATGCAAGTATTGTCAAAAGTGCTTTAGCCAGTCTTCAGAATGTAAGCGACATGAACGAACTCACACAGGAGAGAAGCCGTATTCATGCAAGTATTGTCAAAAGTGCTTTAACCGATTAGGAAATTGCAAGCAACATGAACGAACTCACACAGGAGAGAAGCCGTATACATGCAAGTATTGTCAAAAGGGCTTTAGCCAATTAGGACATTGCAAGCAACATGAACGAACTCACACGGGAGAGAAGCCGTACACATGCAAGCATTGTAATAGGTGCTTTAGTCGGTCATCACATTGTAAGCAACATGAACGAACTCACACAGGAGAGAAGCCGTACACATGCAAGCATTGTAACAAGTACTTTAGTCGGTCATCAGATTGCAAGCAACATGAACGAACTCACACAGGAGAGAAGCCGTATACATGCAAGTATTGTCAAAAGTGCTTTAACCGATTAGGAAATTGCAAGGAACATGAACAAACTCACACAGGAGAGAAGCCGTATACATGCAAGTTTTGTCAAAAGTGCTTTAGCCATTTAGGAAATTGCAAGCAACATGAACGAACTCACACAGGAGAGAAGCCGTATACATGCAAGTATTGTCAAAAGTGCTTTAGCCAATTAGGACATTGCAAGCAACATGAACAAACTCACACAGGAGAGAAGCCGTATACATGCAAGTATTGTCAAAAGGGCTTTAGCCAATTAGGACATTGCAAGCAACATGAACGAACCCACACAGGAGAGAAGCCGTATACATGCAAGTATTGTCAAAAGGGCTTTAGCCAATTAGGATATTGCAAGCAACATGAACGAACTCACACGGGAGAGAAGCCGTACACATGCAAGCATTGTAATAAGTGCTTTTGTCGGTCATCTCATTGTAAGCAACATGAACGAACTCACACAGGAGAGAAGCCGTATACATGCAAGTATTGTGATAAGTGTTTTAGCCGGTCTTCAGAATGCAAGCGACATGAACGAACTCACACAGGAGAGAAGCCGTATACATGCAAGTATTGTCAAAAGTACTTTAGCCAATTAGGACATTGCAAGCAACATGAACAAACTCACACAGGAGAGAAGCCGTATACATGCAAGTATTGTCAAAAGTGCTTTAGCCAATTAGGAAATTGCAAGCTACATGAGCGAACCCACACAGGAGAGAAGCCGTATACATGCAAATATTGTAAAGAGTGCTTTTACCGGTTAGGAGATTACAAGAAACATGAAGAAAAACAAGTAAAAGACAGTTCGATAAAAGACAAGCCGCCAACAACAATTCACACTGGCAAAAACCCCTGTATGTTGGTTTCCTCGACTGAAGAAAATTCAAGCCAGATTGAAAGCCAGATTGAAAGCCTGACCTGTTGGATATGTCAGGAAGAATTTAGAAACAAGGCAGGCCTCATCCAACATTACGATGATCATATGAGATAAAAACGACACCTATATATAAACCTTAGCTTTTGCGTGTAGAGTATTGGTTATAGGTAGTAAGTTAACCACGCCATTTTTTAGTCCAAATTTAGGTAGCAGTGAAAGAAGCAGGTTAAAGAACATTGCGACTTAACTTCCAGAGAAGAAATCTCGTTTGTCTTTTTTGACTGAAAACAATCTCTTAACCTTAAAAGCGTCCATTAATTACGTGGCCTGTACAAAATGCTATTCAAGGAAGTTCTTGTAGTATGCTTAATGCAGAAAGATATGCAGAAAGAGCAATTCTCATTTCATTATCGAAAAGCAATCTGTATTGCATCAAGTACGCCCCAGTTTTAGTCCAATCAAAAGTAAAACAATCGTGGCCACTCGCACAGGTTTCCCGCGCTTTGCGTCAGCTACATTGCAGGATCCGATCACATGGTACGGAATAAATTATGCTGGGACGCCAGTTGCACAGTGTGACTAATCTCGTTCCCAGAGTCTTTGTTTCCCTTCACCAGCTGTCGGAAAAAGAAGGCTCTGGGAGCAACCATTTCAGGCATGCGCCATAGATGCAAACTGCGCAGTGAAACGGATGGACAGATTTCGGTTATTTCAAAATGGTTGCTCGCAGAGCGTTCGTTTTCCGACCGCTGGTCAAGGGGAACGAAGACTCTGGGAACGAGATTGCAGTGGAACTTTCAAAACAAAGGAACTCTTACCAGTCCAACCGACTTTCCTTTCCTTTTTTTTTATTTCATATTAAAGCGAAAACTCTCAGACAAGTTTTTCGTTTTCTGCTTTTCAGCTGCAAGAAGAACTGAAGCAGAGTAAGTGTATTCCAGCTAAACAATAAATTGCACATCAAATGGTTTTAGGGTGGTCCATGTGACATTTTCAGTGAAGGGGACGGTGGGATACTTTGTAAAATAAATATTTCACAAGAATACTTTTTCCAAAAAATTCACGCACAGAACCACTTCTGAAATAAAATCACGCTTTGTCAGTGAGCCGAAATAGCGTCCCGGGGAAAATATTTCCAAGTGTAGTGCAAGTAAATTTGTCGTGAAATATAGCGCGATGTGAAGAGGAAAAGTATGAATATTGTATCAATATGATATCAAATAGATAAAATAAACTGACTCATAACAGTAGTTTGAACAGTGTGAATAGTTATTTAATTTAATCTCCTCCAGTTTTTCTTGTCCATGCGGTTTCCCTTTTTCAGGTTTATTCGTGTTTCTTTGTGTTCTACAGTCTTGGACAGTTAATCAGTGACCAGTAATCAGCCATGTTAATTCTAACCTGCAATCACGCTCTAGTAGCGAGCGCCGACATAAGAAGACATAAGAGCGATGGTACAATCATTAACCATTTACCTCGTAATATGGGAATTCTACATGCCTAAAACTGTTCCATTTGGGAAAAAAGAAATTTTTCATATCGTTCATTTTCATTGCCAATCGCGGAGACTACATCAACAAAAGAAAAATTTGGAACAATATTACAAGACTGGAAATTTTGCTGCCATTAGGAAATCAGCTTTTATTGACAATTTGCTATGCAAATTAAATTACTCTCTGGTTGCGACCACTTCTCCTCGGCGACCAAAAGACCAAGAGTTTCCCAGCCAAATTACTTTATTTGGGACCTCTTGTAAGCGGCCACCTCTCGTGAGGGACAGCGACCACTTTTAGAGCTAAAAGTTCGAAATTTTCCTTTGTTTTTAATCCCCCTTAAGCGACCACTTGACAGATGATGGATTTAAAATCTAGATAAGAAGGTGTTGTAACATCGTATCTCTGGCTAGTACAAGAAACGGAAATTTCTCAAAGAGAAGAAACCGATTTTTTTTCCCTCGAAATTGACTTCTACATAAATAAAACATTGCATCGGCATTAGCGCATGGGACAAGTCTCGGCAGTTACCATATTCTAATGAGGAACAATTTTGACTCATCCTGGTCTAAGCTCTCGTAAGCGATATAAGCGGGAGGCTCGACTGTAGATGTGAAGGTGTGGTGGCCTCGTGCGCTCGTCTCCGGATCAAGCGGTCCTGGTGCGAGGTCTAGTCGGGGACATTGCGCTGTGTTCTTGAGCAAGACACTTTACTCTTAAAGGTGTACAAACGGATACCCGCGAATTAATGCAGGTGGTAGCCCTGCAATGGACTGGATGTCTCTCCCCCAATCCAGGGGGAAGTAGAAATATTCCTAGACGCTTCATGTTACAAAAACCGGGATTAGGTATGATAAGCTACTTTGCTCGTATGCGGCCTTCACCCCTAGGAGGGGTACTCGGGATTTCAAGTGACGGGGATGATCGAATGGAGCCAAAAGTCAAGACCCAAAAAAATCCCTCGGGCTACCAGCAAAACCCAAAAAAATCCCTGGACCAAACTTTAACCCCCCAAAAATCCTATGCTGATTTGGTGGCCCTTAAAAGTTCCAGAGAGGGGTAATACCACAGGACGATGCAAACTATTGTATAACATGTGCGATGTAAAGCGACACCATAGTTAGCTATTAAAACAACAGCAAAACACTTTGTACTTTTTTCGCAGAACTACGCAGCCAGGGCACTACGGATTCTTTTTAATACCCCCGAAAAAATCCCTACTAAAATCAAGCTACCCAAAAAAATACTTGCCAAATTTTCATACCCAAAAAAATTCTGGAATCGAACATTTCAAACCCAAAAAAAATCCTTTGATTATCCCCGTCACTTGAAATCCTGAGTACCCCTCCCCCCCGGGACTTCACCTATTGGAATAGATATATTGACAACTTGAATTCCTCACCGAAAAATGTTGTCGATGCAGACCATGTTATGAGCTGTTACTAAGTTGCGAAGGTTTTCTACAAGCATGCAATTACTCCTTAACTCTCTTTGATAAATCATAAATAAGTGATAATAGATTTATCTCGAAATGTATAGTTGTGATATTCTTTTTTTCTATTTGTTTCCACAGGTTGTTATGCATAGCTTTGGAAGTCAGCTTATTTGAAGATTACGTCCTTCCCTCTGGGCTCCATCTTTGTAATTTGTAAATATCACTTTTTTAAACAAATAAAGTCGTTATAAATAAAGCAAAAGCTTAAGTGTATAAATGCGCGAGTTCTCACAGGTCATAAGGTGTTAAATGGTAGTCAATTCCTCGAGTTCAGTTTATCATTGGAAAGTGTAAGAAAGGTAAACTGAAGTCTCCATGCGAGCCAAGCGGTTCATCAGGGAGGAGCTTATCCCGGTTTCTGTAGCATAAAGTGACTAGGAGTATTTCTACTACTCCTGGATGGGATGCTAGTCCATCGCAGAGTTACCCCAACATTAAATTCGTCGGTACTTATTTATACACCTGGGTGGAGAGAGGCATTGTGAGAGTAAAGTGTCTAAAGAGAGTACCTGAAAATAAAACGAAAATGAAAATGAAACGATTTACAAGAATGGTGACAAATGCAATCATGGATATTTTTCTTGTGTAAGAAGGTGCTGTATGCTGCTATCATTAAATAGTGGAGTTAATCTACGACATCCGCTGTGTTTGCCTTTCATAGTGAATTCATGTCTTTGTAGTGGTCACGTGACGTATGTCCCAAAAAGAGTAAGCACGATAGACGAACGTGTTCTTTCACACCAGTGACATTTTCCCCAAAAGGACCAACATTCACTATCCCATTAGGATTTACAGACTGGTTGATGATACATTCTACTTTAATAATTTGTTCCCAATATTGAAACCCAAAACACCGCGCGACCTCATGATCAGCTGTAACACAAAGTCATTGGTTAAGTAGATTATGTTTCTTTCACGTGGTTCTTTCACCATCTCGTGTTTTGGCTACTATTTCCATTCCATGTCTGTAGACGTGCACGCAAGCTGCACCAAAACACCGCGCGACCTCAACTGTTACAGGCAGTCATCGGTTATGTAAGGTTATGTTTCTATCACGTGTTTCTCTCACTAACTCGTGTTTTCGCTATTTCTATTCCATATTCGTAAACGTGCACGCAAGCTGCACAAATACTTACACGGGAAGTTTCAAGCCTTCCGTTTCATCCTTAGCTCCGGGGGGTACTCTAGAAAAATTAGGCGGAGAGTGCGGCGACCTTATTGAAATCGCTACAGCTGTTACGACCCAAATAACGGCTGCTTATGTAACAGACTAGGCTTGTTATCCATTCTTCTAAGAGATAGCTAGGGTAGAACGCTATATAAGTGGAATTACAGTTTTGCCGCGACTCAAGTGAATTAAGGAATGATTCTATGTATATTTTGGAGTGGATGGTCTAATTTAAAATATATCTAAGCTATCGCTTATAAACTTGCATAGAGTGAAGTATTTGAAGAAGCATTTTATGTTTTGCTTTCAAGAACTTTGCTCCGTGGTCACGTGACTTGCCACACTCAATAGTTTACATAAGTTTGATGATCCAGCAGATTAAAAACTATTGGCGAGAAATTAGACAGTCTTAATGATTTCTTCGATCCAAGACAAACTTTGTGATATGATGCATCCATGAATTTATTGCATTTTAAAAAGCTCTAACATGTCTAATTTTGCCGCAGCAGAAGTAAAGCGTGCTCTTGTTTTCTTGTGAGAAGAAATTAGAAGTTCGTAAGTTAATACGTAATTAATGATAAGTCGCCTTGAGTTGTTACACATTCATTCAGTCCATGGTCTTTGGTTCCATTTACAGTGGTGTTTTTGTAAAGCCAGTTAATGTTCGGTCCTATTTCAATCTCTGCGCGGCGCCAGAGACATTGTAATTGCCAAAAGAAACCTTTTGTTTCTGTCTTGGCTTTTGTTTTCAGTTAACTGTCGTAGTTCTTCCTCTTTTCAGCTGCAAATCCATATTTTAACTGTTCCTGTATTTTCCGATTTGTGATCATGAATAGCAGTAGTAAGTAATCACAAAATCTCGCTGACAGTTACAGAAAGAAGCAGTCTTCCTTGACACTGAGTAATTTCCGTCGTCTAGTACTTGACTTGTCAGATAAGTTTTCCTTCATCGCAGTAGATGTTTATGGGAAAGACTGTTTGAAGACACAAGGATTTCCAGAGGTCCATTGCAGCAGAGTCAGTCCTTCTTTATTGTTGTACGTAAGTCACAAGTTCATGTTTTAAACGTGTTTCCGAGGCTTTTGCTAAGCTATCTCAGGAAATCACGTTTCATCGTCCAATTCTGATTCTTCGAGGAGTGTCACTTTCCAGAGAGGTAACCGCTCTAGAATAGTTTCATTAGTTGTTAACGCTTACAATATATGTCAATTGTTCGGTTTGTCCAGTTTAGCTTTGTTTCCCCTCTACATCACTTTCGTGCTAATTGTCTGCGTATAAAAAAAAGCCACAGATGTCCGTAAAATACCATCTTTGTATTAAAACACTAAAATGCTTATAATGTCTTCCATCACATGAAAAGCTACCATATCTAAAACACCGTCAAGTTGAAAACCAACGAACTACTACAGCAGAAAGTAAACTAACTCTTCAGTACAAAAGATATTACAAGAATTCACGAAAGCTGCGTCTTCGTATCCTTCATGTTAATCATATGCTGATCCAGTCTTTGGATGCGGCGAATCTGCTATCTCATGTCCCAGTCCAGCAGCCATGTGGATTAAAACTGACTCGTTAAACTGCTGTTTCCACCACCATACAATGGCGGCTTCATCATTAACGAGGCCACTGGTAACCGCCTTCAAGCTAACTAGCCCTAAAAGACATGGAAACTCTAATTCGGCTGTGAACGTCTCAGTTGTCTCACCTACTGAAATATGACACGTAAACGCACGACGATCACGTTTGTGGGACTGCCCTTGGTTTGACACATACCCTTTCCCCTTCGCCTCCAAATTGTTTATGTCTTAGCAACGAGTATCGTCACTCTACAGAAACATTTGCCGCACGTGTTCTTACACGGCCTTATCGACACGTGCAGTATTAAGCGTTTTCGCGGTCAGTTATACATGGAATTTGATAGTCTTTGATGACCAGTAAAGATGTCACATTAGGTTTTTATTAGCCTGCGTAGCTTGGCGGTTTTTAAGCAATAGACCCTTTTCCAAAATGGTGGCCGAAGGGTAAAATAAGTCAAAATTAAAAACGTATACCAGCACTAGAAAGAACACCTTTAATTTAGTAACCTGCAAAGTTTAAGCATATATATCAGCTTGAGAAAATGTAAGTTGAAAAGTGACAAATTTACAGACGTTTGTATGACTGGGGGTATGTATTATACCCCCAGTCATACAAACGTCTGTAAATTTGTCGATTTTCAACTTACATTTTCTCACCTGATATTACATCTAAAATGCTGAAACTTGCGGGGTTACTAAAGTAAAGGTGCTCTTTCTAGTGCTGGTATACGTTTTTAATTTTAGCTAATTTTAACTTATCTGAATTTTCGGCCGCCATTTTGAAGAAGGGCCCCTTCTCCAAAATGGTCGATTTGAGGGCGCTAGAAAAGCGGGAAAGCCGCGATAAGAAGCGCCAAAGCCGCGAGAAGCCTGGGGGAGAGGAGGCTTCGCCGCTTTGTGTGATCGCGTTCAAATTCTTTAAACTGCCAAGTCACGCAGGCTAGATTTCTATGAAACGTGTACGAACTCAGCGGAATTCTTTCATCGATCTCACCGCAAATCTTCTCGGTTTATCCCGCCAAATCCGCATGATAAATTCATCAATATTTTTCCTACACCGGCGGAAAATGAGCAGTACCCCTCATCGACCAATCACAATCACTCTATGGCACTGACGAAATTAAGTTCCCCTGTCGCAGCATTTATTACTCAAAAACGATTTAGGTGATTCCCGCTTGTGAAGGTTCAACAACGCACAATGTTAAAAAGGGCGGAGTCAGACCAATTTCGGAAAAAAGAAACCTTCCTCATTTTTTTTTAAAAAAAATCAACCTTGCAGACATCCGCCATTATATAATCATTTTTAAGGCTGATAATGCACTAGCATCCCGCTGAGCACGTGTTGTCAAGAGGCCGAATGTCTATTTGGACGCATATCTTGATAATAATTGTACTTTCTACTAGCAGTAGATAACAGATTCAACCGTTGAATCCCGCAGATTCATCGTTTGCCTGTGGAAGGATTTTCGAGCATGGAATTCTAGTTTGGAATTTCACGTTTCATGCAAGTAACTCCAAATCAGAGATACTTCTTTGCAAGACCTCAACTTAAATGCGAACATTTAACTCTAGTGTATTATTTGGCGCAAGAGGTCAACACGCACGTCTCTTAAAAAAAAAATGAAGGACTTTTTGCTGGGCAGATTTATCTTCCTTTGATGCATGGACAGCGGATCAAAGCCTCACAGTGGTAGCATGTGATTTAGTTTAAATTTCCATGTTTAAGGATGTTTGTGTGAAACATTTCCTGAAATGAGTTAGCTGTGTCAGAAATGTAAAAAGAATGGCGTTATACTTTTATTTGATACACTGATACACTCACTACAAAACGATAGGGCCTAGTTATAGTTTAGTTATTCTAGCGATAGATGAGACATAGTTTTTCGGTTGAGGAAGGACCAGTCACTTACGAGCAGAATTTCTGGTTTGGGATCCCGTGCTTTACGTGGGAAATTCCAAACCAGAACGTCTACTCGCAAGGATTATCAAAAAACATTTATTAGACTTCAAACTTTAGTTAGACTTTCTTTTCATGATCACGCACTGCCACATTCATCAAGAACGAAAGAAAACCTAAGCAACTGGTAAAAATCAGGTACTAGTTTGCCTACAGCTCTTGGTAAAATCGTTTACCAAATTTCAGTTCTCTCCAGTATTTTCTCGATTGTACATTTATTCCTGACGGGCGTCGGGGTGCAATAAATCTTTAATCTGCCACTTTGTAGTGTTATTTCATGAAGTTTTTATTCTCTCAACGCTACTCATTGAAGAGTACTGATCCCAATTACCAGCCTGTACTTTGGAATTTCATTGCCTCAGAACGTAAGGATATCTCATAGAAACTAACGAAAAACTAGTTTATACTTGCCTATACTTGCAGTATAACTAGCTTAAATTGTATTTTTCTCGAAAACTCAACACAGTTATTAACTTTCTTGTGATACACAGTTTCTTGGGATTTTATTGAAACTGGCGCGCGTGCGAATTTTTTTCCGAAGGACACTCGCGAAGGTGGGGATAAACCGTAAGTTCAACATTTCCCCTCGGCGTATACTGATGTAAATTTACTGACGGACATGCGGAGCAATCATGGCTCGATTAAGAATTCTTTATTTTGTATTCTCAGAGATGACCCACTACATAAAATCCAACATTTACGCCATGCGAAACTTTAAAACAATGAAGTAAATGTTTACCCGGAAATCACTTGAAGCCATTCTTACAAACGATATGTCCTCGAAAAATGGGAACATTTTCTAAACGTTTTCTCTCTGTACAAGAAGATTCATCTCTAGCTATTCAGAGAAAATTCATAAATAACTAATGGTGAGGTGATGAGGTGCTAAGAAAAGAAACAAAGAAGTCAAGACCTGGAGGTTTTGTGGAAAATCCGGCTGCTACTTACATGGAAAGTAACGATCGAGGTCTGTTCATTCACTGTTTTTACACTACGGCCTAGATGCTTTTCAAATGGCATATGACAGGTAGCTCTTATAAAGAAGTTCATAACCAGGGCCGTACATAGCGGGGGGGGGGGCAGGGGGGGCAGTTGCCCCCGCCAGGAAAACTAATAGGGGTGAAAACAAAACGTCCGACTAGAAACCCTGTCTGTATACGGGAGATCCCTGTGAAGGTTTGTGGAGTTTGCCCCCGCAGACAAAAAATCCCAGGTACGGCCCTGATAACCCCAAGAGAAGTGGGGTGTAAACCCTTGAGGCTTTTGTTCTAAATTGACACAAAAATGTTTTTGCATTTAGTAGATTGCCTTTACAATGCTTCCCTAGAACTGGAAAAATCGAGAAATTTCTTCCGAACAACACTATAAATACGGTTAACTGAAGACTGACGTAGCCTCAAGTGATCCTCTCAACTGACTGAGGGCCAACCTTTTTCCTCTGAGCCGATTTAAAACTGGCAAATTACCTACGTCTAACTGTTTGGATAAACTGAGGGCAAAGGCACAAACTTTTGACAGACAAACTGACAAACAACAAAGTGATTTTCGCCAAGTGAGTATGAATCTCTGATCATAGTTTCTTGCAGCAAAGAAAAGTTCAAAATCCTCAGTTCCAGGCTCTTCATACAAAGATATTCTGATAAGCGGTGAAGCGCATGGAGATGGCGAGTACTGACAGGATCGACTCAACAGACTTAGAGAACGCCTTTATAGTTTTTTCTGACATGACATCTGTTCAAGGTACATTGAACTAATATTTCCTTATTTACATGAAATTTTCTTGACACTTTTATTTCGCGATTGCGAAACTGAAATGAAGTAAAGATGACGCCAAAATTATTACCTATGAAACGTTTCTACCAAAGGGCAGTTTCAAACTATTCTGCGACAATGAATGTTGTGCTGCGTAGCACTATGAACACAGATGGTGGAACAGAGAATTGACTCTGAAGCGTAAATTAAAGTGCTAATTGAACCCATGAATAAGTCACTGGGCGTTAGCCCTAGTGAAGGGAATCAGGGAACCACACGAGGTAAAGAAAAAATCTTTTGACCTCGATGACCCAGTGGAAGTTATTCATGGGTTTAATTGGCACTTAAATTTACACTTCAGAGTTAATTCTCTGTTCCACCATTTCTGTTCATAGTGCTACGCGACACAACATTCATATGTACCCTTACTTTTTCTTCGCCGCGATTCACCACCTAAAATCGTCCCCGACTTTCTCTGTCCGACCTCGTAGCTCACTCGGCAGAGTAACGGTAAATCTAATCCGGAGGTCGTGGATTCGATTCCCCCCGAGGTCAAAAGATTTTTTCTTTACCTCGTGTGGCTCCCTGATCCCCTTTACTAGGGCCAACGCCCAGCAGGTTATTCATGGGTTCAATTAGCACTTAAATTTACCGCTTCAGAGTTAATTCTCTGTTCCACCATTTTGTATTCTGCGACAATGTCTGGGTCTTCATCATCACTGTCTTTTTCCATGTAAGCTTCAACTGATAACTCTTTGGTACACTCAAAACTGTTCTTTATATTCACTGGTTCCTTGTAATCATTCTGTTCGACAAGCCGCTTACACCTCTCAACGGCTACTACTTTGTCGGCGTCGGTGTGCGGGTACCGAGTCGCACCGTTGCCTTCTTACTTCATTTGTGAGCATTTGAAATGCCAAAGAATTACTTGCTTTAATGCTTTTAAATGGAGTCGTTATACCCTCCCGTCTGGAAAGAATTTCTTCAGTTTTGGTATTTTACTCTCGCGCTTTGTTTCTCTTTAATTTAGGTGGATGGACACTCATCAGTCATTTTCTGAAGAAAGATCCAAGTTCTTCACATCTCTCTGTAACAATCGGACTTGACAGCTGCATCCTGTACA
>JAHPZR010012181.1:0-15902 GCA_019787425.1 Platygyra sinensis
AATATTTCGGGAAAAGAGAATAGTTTAGTATTGTTTTGGAGGACAATAACAGAGAGCCTCCTCTCTTCGAATGGCGGATTTTACACATTTGCAGAACTGGTGTTGTTCCGACTTTTGGTTCTTGCTGTTCGTGATTCAGTGATAACGCTAAGTGCAATAGCCTATAATGTTAACAACAACCAGGATGAAGTATTGCTGTCCATAGTTTGCACTGTGTACTCCGGGAACATAATTACCAGAAGCCGTTTAGTTGTGAAAGTCGCTGTCGCCTGAGCTTTAGTTGCTCTTTGCTGAAGTGTATTGGTACAGAGAAAAGATGGATCGCTTGCTAAAGGAAGCTGAAGGTCAGTATCCCATACTCCTGCATCTCTCGTTGAAGATTGTTGTTTCCAGTAAGATACAATACAGGTATACTGGTACTTCGGGGTCATCGATTTCTTTAATTTCGTGGCATGAATTAATAATTACTGTCAGTGCTTTTGATTTAAATTCACGTCCAGTACACACTTGATTGAGCTCATGTCTTATTTAAAGCTTAAGGAACAGAGTAAAAATTGGAGGAATATGTTAAAGTTCGATTCCTCTTCTCAAATTCGAGCCATCAGAAGGAATCTGTCATTGATCAAGTCCTGTATAAAGATCAGGTCCTGTAAGGGTGTTTGGGTGTATCATGGAGGTGTTGTTTGAGGCAATTAACACACCAAAGTAGCAGTAAGGCCCCTTTATATCATTTTGGATACACGGGACAACCCTCCCCCTAAAGCAACTCAAATAAGTGTTTATACTCGTGAAAACCTTTTCCCTGTAGGCCGATTCATAGTTCAGTAAAGTGGGTAAGTTTCTAAAGAAACTATGGTGCTGCGTCAGTGGGAGTATTACAGGATAATTTGGTTTTATCAAGTTGACTGAGTTGAAAATGTGAATTGGCCACTCTAAAGAGATTCGAAAGATGACGTTTCGAGTGCTAGCCCTTCATCAGAGCAAATCAGGAATTGTGGTTTGTTTGTGGTTCATATAGAGAAATATGGAGCTACGCTATTGGTTGGTGCCTGGCAATGTGAAAAACAACAAAATAAATTCGTTGAATGAAAAGTGTTCGTTGATACTGTGAGGATTAAGAGTGCCGATTTGAAAAATGAATTTTTCTAGAGTTTTGCGGCTTTCTGTGCTTCCTTCATGTAGGAAGAGGCCGCAGACCGCCATATGTTGCTTCAAATGATTTGGCAGATTAAAGTGGCTAGCGACCAGTTTAGATGCGTTTTTGTCGTTTTTCTCAACGTCGCAAAGATGTTCTCAGAATCGGTGGCCTAGTCGTCTACCTGTTTCGCCGATTCATAGTTGACCCTACACAATAATTATTATTCATGAATAACCCAAATTGAATAATCAAATGTGCAATATCTCTCCCTCGGTTATTCAATCATAGTGAGTTTTGCCTAGTTGATTTTCTCTTTGATACAAATCTCTGCTTTAAATTTTAAATGTTGGCATTATGTGGAACTGCTCACGATGGCGAGTTTCCACATAATGCCAACATTTAAAATTTAAAGCAGAGATTTGTATCAAAGAGAAAATCAACTAGGCAAAACTCACTATGATTGAATAACCGAGGGAGAGATATTGCACATTTGATTATTCAATTTGGGTTATTCATGAATAATAATTATTGTGTAGGGTCAACTATGAATCGGCGAAACAGGTAGACGACTAGGCCACCGATTCTGAGAACATCTTCGCGACGTTGAGAAAAACGACAAAAACGCATCTAAACTGGTCGCTAGCCACTTTAATCTGCCAAATCATTCGAAGCAACATATGGCGGTCTGCGGCCTCTTCCTACATGAAGGAAGCACAGAAAGCCGCAAAACTCTAGAAAAATTCATTTTTCAAATCGGCACTCTTAATCCTCACAGTATCAACGAACACTTTTCATTCAACTAATTTATTTTGTTGTTTTTCACATTGCCAGGCACCAACCAATAGCGTAGCTCCATATTTCTCTATATGAACCACAAACAAACCACAATTCCTGATTTGCTCTGATGAAGGGCTAGCACTCGAAACGTCATCTTTCGAATCTCTTTACAGTGGCCAATTCACATTTTCAACTCAGTCAACTTGATAAAACCAAATTATCCTGTAATACTCCCACTGACGCAGCACCATAGTTTCTTTAGAAACTTACCCACTTTACTCAACTATGAATCGGCCTACAGGGACAAGGTTTTCACGAGTATAAACACTTATTTGAGTTGCTTTAGGGGGAGGGTTGTCCCGTGTATCCAAAATGATATAAAGGGGCCTTACTGCTACTTTGGTGTGTTGCCTCAAACAACACCCCCATGATACACCCAAACACCCTTACAGGACCTGATCTTTATACAGGACTTGATCAATGACAGATTCCTTCTGATGGCTCGAATTTGAGAAGAGGAATCGAACTTTAACATATTCCTCGAATTTTTACTCTGTTCCTTAAGCTTTAAATAAGACATGAGCTCAATCAAGTGTGTACTGGACGTGAATTTAAATTAAAAGCACTGACAGTAATTATTAATTCATGCCACGAAATTAAAGAAATCGATGACCCCGAAGTACCAGTATACCTGTATTGTATCTTACTGAAAACAACAATCTTCAACGAGAGATGCAGGAGTATGGGATACTGACCTTCAGCTTCCTTTAGCAAGCGATCCAGCTTTTCTCTGTACCAATACACTTCAGCAAAGAGCAACTAAAGCTCAGGCGACAGCGACTTTCACAACTAAACGGCTTCTGGTAATTATGTTCCCGGAGTACACAGTGCAAACTATGGACAGCAATACTTCATCCTGGTTGTTGTTAACATTATAGGCTATTGCACTTAGCGTTATCACTGAATCACGAACAGCAAGAACCAAAAGTCGGAACAACACCAGTTCTGCAAATGTGTAAAATCCGCCATTCGAAGAGAGGAGGCTCTCTGTTATTGTCCTCCAAAACAATACTAAACTATTCTCTTTTCCCGAAATATTCGCTTAAAACGTCGAAGAAATGTGCTTGAAACATCTTTCCACCCTCACTATAAAATGAAACGAAACTGATGCTTTAAAAATACAGGGCAATCTTGAGTAATCGAAACGCCATTTTCTCGCTTTGCGAAACGAGCTAGGAATCGCAGTTTAGACCGGATGTGACGTCATTTTTCGTTGGATGATGCATATACGAAAATTTCAGGAGTCTTCTGCCCCGCCCCTGGTTGTACTGGTTTAGTGGAACCACCTATGACGTCATCACTTTTCTTATTGCAAAAATATCTCTAAAACGAAAAAAGATATTCCCAAAAGGAAAACGACATTCTTCTCTACTTTGAAAATCCTTTCAAATAAGCGGCAGTTATTTTTTACTTCATAGACACTTTAATTGGAGAGAGATTGCTTGCAGGGTTGCCGCCCACCGGAATAAACCCTGATCTGACTTTTCTCTGACTGTAACGCAATTTTCACTGACCTTGCAAGGATGATTATTCTGAAAAACAAAGTTGCCTTGTCTACATGAAAACAAATAATAAAATAATTTGCGGCAGTCTTAAGATAAAAACCTCGGGCTGCCGTCGGGTAGTCGACCCGATCGCGATCGATAAGAAGCGAACAAAAGACATGCGCCGTACGGTTGCACAGCGGCAACGTGTACTGAGTTCTGCGCACAACATATTGTTAGGGACGCCTGGAATATTTTGCAAATGTTCTTGAAAGAGGTTGTCTTTTGGTTCTTGTAAAGAACTATGGTCGATAAACCGAAAATAATCGAACACGTTGTAAAATCCTTAGATTACACGCTGTTCGATGCAAGATGGATTCCTTGTAGTGCAAGATTTGTGGTGCTCGGAAACTATGCGCGTGGGACAGGCGCGTTTCAAATCTACGAAGTTTCGAAAGGGGACGTCAAACTGCTAAAGAGCGTGAGTGCATGCTGTTGTACTAAATTTATAGCCTGTATGTCATGATAAAAGGCCTTGGTTTCTTTATTTATAATTAGCGATACTTTTTTGTCTGCTTTTATTTTAATATTTTAATACCCCGCCGCTCTGTACCACCATTGTTTTCGTTGGTCGGCGTTCTTTGAAGAACGAAGCAGAACACAATAGATGCTATTCTTATTCAGTGACATGCAAATAAGTGGCATGGTATTCTGCTGTTACCACCGTTTTCGTTGATACGCGACTTTGGAAAACAAAACACCCGCGAAAACGTTTCCAACATTTCCGTCAATCATACATGTTATCGACAGATCGGATCAAAATCCACCAATCACAGCCCGCTAGTATGACGTAAAGAAGGTCCGAAGGTCACACTAGTGGCTGTGATTGGTGGATTTCGATCCGATCTGTAGATAACAAGCAAGACTGATGGAAATTTTGGAAACGTTTCCCCGGGTGCCAGGGTGCATTCCGCATAGACCCCACGCCGAAGATACGCCGAGGGCTTTGAACATGTCCGCCGAGTAGGCTAGAATCCTACGCCGTTTGTAGCATACCGTATACGCCGTACGCCAATCGGGGGATTCATGCTGACGTCATTGTTTACATTTTCCCTCATTTACATACGGCTTTGCTCAAAGAAATAAACATGTCAGATTTGAATTGACTCCAGAGAGCTAAAGAGCTAGTAAAACTTAATACATGTTGAAATTCTTAGCTCTTTGCGTGTAATATTGAGGGAGAAATTGTCTTTCAAAAACTGCAAAATTTCTGGGTGGCAAAAGCGTTAATGAGCTCATACATTCTTTGTAAAATTTTGAGTCTTTGAACCCGTGTTGCACAAAAACTATTCATTACATTAGGCTCATATTCACTGGCGGAGTTAATCCTAGTATGACCTTTCAATATTCAGAACTGATTTATTTGTAGCTCCATCAGAAACTGAATTGCTTATGCTAATGAGGCAAATATTGTAAACAAGGATTCCCCTATAATTGCCCCCGGCCCCAGATCTTTTGCTGCCGCGCCCCTGTGAAAAAGAGGCGAGTAACAGAAATTCGATCTGGAGACTAGTTTTTTAAAGCGATGCCCATGCTTACTATCAAAGGCATAAGCGTTTACTTTTCATCTTTTTGTGTTCAGAGGTCGTCCTTTATTTTATGTAGCCATCGCCAGAAATCAAGGACATCGGAGCTGGCTAATATTGATAAATTGTACCCCTGATCATACATTGAGGGATCGCGAAAGTTGGCAATAACTGCTAATCTGTAAGTTATACTTTGGGCTCAGGTTTATCAGGTTTATGGATCGATGATGATGAATTAAGAATTGGGAGAATAGTTTTACAAAATCAGCTTGCACATTAGACATTCAGGTTGTTTCCGTTTTCATCAGTCATCACCTCCGCGCCTGATAATTTTAGACACAACATTGTTCATAGAAACAGGTATATAAGTCCTGAATATTATACAGTCGGGACAGCATGTTCTAGCGTTTCTTCCAATCAAGAGCTAGCGCGAGCCGCGAGGGTTCACTGAAAATAAGCGACGATCATTAGAGCAGTAACCCCCTTTGAAAAAGAGTCGAAACCTAGGGCGGGAGTAGGCGTCCGCTTAGTTATGGGATCGTTTGGGGGTGCTAGAAGTTGAAAACAAATGCTTGTGCGCACCCAAATGATCCCATAATTGAAAGCGTGCCCACCCTCGCGTTCGGTCGGAAAGCGAACAAATTTGCCTTCGAACGTGCAGGTATTTTTGCTTGTTAATGCTCACTGTCGCCGACGCCATCTTGGTTGTGGGGCAAACGGAGCAAAATTTACAGTTAATGTATGGGAAAAATCGTGATTTTGATCCTCGATAACTTGAAGAAGGTTGACATTCTACAATTTCTATGAATTACAAACTTACAATGCTAGCTAAAAGAGGTAACCGATCAGATTTGAGAATTGTACTCTTACAAAGAACGCCGCAAATTTAAATTTTTATTTTTCATATATTTGTCTGTAAAATGGAGCCGCCGTTCGCGGGAAAATTTAGAAGCATTTGTATGAAAAACTAAAAAGACGATTTCTCGCTTCTCAGCCAACCGATGCCCTTCCGATTTAATCAGTTAACTCTTTTAGCTAATATCTTTAGTTTGCAATTCACAGAAATTTCAGAATATCAACTAGACTTTCTGAAAAGTCCTTCGTCTTGTTTATTTAGTACCCGCCGGACGAAGGACTTTTCACACTTGATTGGCGCCAATTTTAGCGACCCAAAAACGGGTCGCTGCGCTTTAACCAATCAGAGGTCCCCTAGATATCCCTTGGGGACCGAATTGTCAAACTATGCTCAACGAAACGTGACTCGTGGTTAAACCCATTAAATTAAAGAAGCTTCAAAGGCCCCGCGCACGGAATATCATATAATGCATGACTCCCAGAAGAAAACAGTGGAAACATATTTGTCTGTAAGAAATGTGTTTGTTTCTGCGCTAACCGGAGCTGGGAAAAGTTCGACTTTTGAGCTAGCTAGAATCTTACGAACTACAGTTTCGTTTTTGTCTGCGCAATTTCGGCACAAAATGTTTGTCAAAAGTGAACCTTCGCCAAGCTTTCGTCAATTTTCGTGTAAAATCTTTCTTCGTAATCACTTTTTTTTTAATTTGCTCTTTCGATCGACGCAGGAGAAACGCACACACACCCGATTATTTTGGTCGATCGGCGGGAACCGATTCTTTCTGCAATTCAAGGAGTTCCAAATGCAATCTGAGATACCAGTTGCAAGTCACGCCACTCCTCATTTTTGGCGCGAAACGCAAATGAAAACCCTTCAAGCGAGACAAGTCGACCTCTCGCGACTTCGTCGCTCGCTCGGCCGCTTAGCGGGCTTACATATTCCACTCTGAAATTTATGAGGTCGACTTGTGGCAAGTCTAAATATCAACCTTCCTCGAGTTATCGAGCATCAAAATCACGATTTTTCCCATACATTCACTGTAAATTTTGCTGCGTTTGCCCCACTTGCAAGATGACGTCGGCGACTGTGAAACCTTCTATACAAGTGCTGTGAGAGACGTTCTACAAAGATAATTGGACTCAAAAGGATCGCAAATTTATTTTATTTACCGACCACAGCCGCCATAGGTCAAGTAACCTTTCGTGTTTACGTCAGGTTAGCGAGGTTACGCCAGTTACGCCAAATATTGCCTTCATCACTCGCTTCAGTATGCTGACATCTCGTCGATCGCACGCCGGTACGCCACAAAATTTTAAAGCCCCCGCCGAAGATCTTCGGCGTAACCTAAACTAAATGCACCCTGGCCCGGGTGTTTTGTTTTCCAAAGTCGCGTACCAACGAAAACGGTGGTAAGCACTTTTTTCAGAGGCACCTTTCCAAGAAAAATCCCTTAATTTCCATAAGCAACGAGCAAGATCAATGACGAGGGGGATCAGTGAGAGCAGGATCAGGGATGAGCAGGATCAGCCACGAGTGGGATCAGGGATGAGCAGGATCAGCCACGAGTGGGATCAGGGATGAGCAGGATCAGGGAGGAGCAGGATCAGCAACGAGCAGGATCAATGATGAGCGGGATCAGGGATGAGCAGGATCACTGATGAGTGGAATCAGGGATGAGCGGGATCAGTGATGAGGAGGATCAGGGATGAGCGGGATCAGTGACAAGCAGGATCAGGGATGAGTGAGATCAGCGACGAGCAAGATCAATGACGAGGGGGATCAGCAACAAGCAAGATCAGGGATGAGCTAGCCTGTTCCAGGCTCTCGGTAGTTGGGAACAAGCTTTTTTTCCCTCCAACCTTCCAAGAGCCTGGAACAGGCTAGGGATGAGCGGGATCAGCAATGAGCAGTATCAGGGATGAGCGTGATCAGTGACAGGCAGGATCAGGGATGAGCAGGATCAGTGACGAGTAAGATCAATGATGAGTGGGGTCAGCAACAGGCAGGATCAGGGATGAGCAAGATCAGCAAATGAACGGGATCAGGGTTGAATGGGATCAGAGATGAGCAGGATCAGGGATGAGCGGGAACAGTGACGAGTACAATCAATGACGAGCGGGATCAGGGATGAGTGGGATCAGCGACGTGCGGGATCAGGGATGAGCAGGATCAGCAACGAGTGGGATCAGGGATGAGCGGGATCAGCAAAGAGCAGGATCAGGGATGAGCAAGATCAGCGATGAGCAGGATCAGTGACAAGCGGGAACCGGGAGAGAAAGACCCTGCTCATTGCCTGCCCACTTTTTTTAACATCCTTACTGACCGAGAGCCTGGAACAGGGTAGATTATTTGTTCCGTGCAATGTCATTTTCACATAAATATACATTTCAAAGCAAGATCAATGATGAGCGGGATCAGCAACGAGCCAGATTAGGGATGAGCAGGATCAGCGACGAGCAGGATCAGGGATGAGCGGGATCAGCGACGAGCAAGATCAATGACGAGCAGGATCAGCGACGAGGGGAATTAGGGATGAGCGGGATCAGCGAAGAGCAGTATCAATGACGAGCGGGATTAGGGATGAGCTGGATCAGTGACAAGCAGGATCAATGACAAGCGGAATTAGGGATGAGCGGGATCAGCAACGAGCAGGATCAATGACGGGCAGGATAAGGGATGAGCGGGATCAGTGACGAGCAGGATCAATGACAAGCGGGATCAGCAATGAGCAGGATCAATGACGAGCTGGATCAGCGACGAGCGGGATCAGCGACAAGCGGGATTAGGGATGAGCAGGATCAGCGACGAGCGGGATCAGGGATGAGTGGGATCAGCGACAAGCAAGATCAATGACGAGCAGGGTCAGCAACGAGCGGGATCAGGGATGAGCAGGATCAGCGATGAGCAGGATCAGTGACAAGCGGGAACCGGGAGAGAAAGACCCTGCTCATTGCCTGCCCACTTTTTTTAACATCCTTACTGACCGAGAGCCTGGAACAGGGTAGATTATTTGTTCCGTGCAATGTCGTTTTCACATAAATATACATTTCAAAGTAATGTATGGCGTCAGTAGAGAGAATGTTACTATTTCACATTTGAGACAGATCAGTCATCGGTCAGATCCAGAAAAAAGGGATCAATTGGGGTTATTTGCTTCATGCACTTCCAATTTCTCCTAATATTCAAATAAATATGTAGCATCAGTAAGGAGAACATAATGGGAGTAAACAGATCAGACATCCATCAGATCCAGGAAAAAGCCTTATCCTTCAGACATCATCATCATTATCATATAATATCAACCACTCATTACTGACCTTATCTGGACTCCAGTCAAAGGATGTTATTGGCTGAGTTGACAGACTGGCATTTTGTAACATTGAGACAGAACCAATAACACCCATATCCAAATCATTAGCATCTTTTTTCACTCGCTGGTCAGGATATGAGCTAAATCATAGGGTAATAAGGACAAAGTGTTACCATACAGTAGGTGCTAAAATTATACCAATCACAACAGATCATTACAAACTTGATGCAATGGAAAGCCTTTCTTAATTAACAACTGGCAGTGCAACCATTTTCTCTGTAGCACAACTGACTACCCTCTCCCCCAAAGGAACAAAGAAACACTGAGCTGTGAGTATTTACCAACTTGAAGTTAATAGAGGTAAACTGTCTGCTGCAGTGAGACTCAAAATGCCAACCCTTGAAACATCAGCATCACAGACTGGCTGCTATAACTTGCATCAAGAGAGAAAGAACTACAAACTTGGCAAACAGGCACATGCAATGTAAGATTCTTTCTTTTCTTACATGTCTTTGAACACTTTTGTCAATACCCTAAATACTAAATATTTGCTTGGGTTGCTCGACGATATTAGCAGCAATCTTACTCTGTTACTCTGTAAGTTTGAGAGTAAACAGATGATATGAGGATATTCAGGCAACAATTAAAAGAATCACAATCTGCTAAGTGTAGAGCAGAACACGATAAAAAACACTGACGATAAAACACTTACTACTTCCAGAGGTTAAGTGACCCTGAACCACCACAAGTCATGAAAATTTCACGGTTTTGAGGAAGATGTCTTGCACACCAAATAGTTGACTTGTGAGCCTGTGTAATAATTCAATAATTCTACAATGAGTAACTTTACAAATGCTGTAGGGTGAACTCAGAATATCCTTACACCCACTGTAGACCACTGTAACAACAATAATAACAACAATGAGAACATCAATGTCACTAGACTCTGTCCTTAAAGTGCCTATGAAGTAAAAAATGATTGCTGCTTATTTGAAAGGCCTTTTAAAGTATAGAAGAATGGCGTTTTTCTTTTTAGAATATCTTTTTTCGTTTTAGAGATATTTACGTTTTTGTGAATAAAGTGATGACGTCATAGGTGGTTTCACTAATACAGTACAGCACTCAATACAAAATATCAATTTATTATTCTCTGGAAATATTAAAGCGGTGTTCTTCAAACTTGGCATCAGGACTGTACATCACAAAAGAAGCCAAATGACACCTGTCATGCTGTTACCATGACAACAGTTATGCCGCTGGTCCTGTTTAAATTGAGACTAAAATTTCCAGATTTTATCCTAAACAAGGATCATCCACTCACAACAACCTAGTGGGGATAGTTAAGGCAATATGGGAACCATTTGTGTGCCGAGCTAGACCCTCTGTCCCACTTTAAAAGATTGCAATTGGGGATATTTGGTTTTTCACAGAAAGAAACTGGAGCCGAGAGTGTTGCCATGGCAACAACATAGCAGGTGTCATTCTGTTTCTTTTGTGATGTACATTTCTGGTGCCAAGTTTGAAGAACACTGCTCCAATATTTCTGGAGATATTCTTGATTGAGTGTTGTACTGTTTTAGTGGAACCACCTATGACGTCATCAGTTTCCTCATTTGCATAATACAAAAACGTTAATATCTCTAAAAATAAAAAAGTTATTCCCAAAAGGAAAACGCCATTCTTCTTTACTTTGAAACGCCTTTCAAATAAGTAGCAATTATGTTTTACTTCATAGGCACTTTAAAGGAAACTGTGTACAAATAATTAACAACTGTTAGACAAGCCTCAGCAAAATATTGTGATTTGTCACTCGTGAGCAGATCTGTAATGATCAGCGAGACACTGAAAAATCACCATATTTTGCAATAACCGAGTTCAATAATTGTTTTATCATTCGATCACCGAGTTTGTTTTCACTTCTTAATAACTTCCTGGTAGCTCAGGGAAGCAATCAGCCATTTTCCTCTCAACATGGTTCCAATTACACACGAGCAGAATATTATTGGCAGCAAAAAATGTTAAGACAGTACTACGCATGAGCACACCATTATTAGTAGGCAGTTATTTGAAGTTCACGAGGTGGGCTCTCGGCCAATGGAAAGAAAGAAAAAAATGCATCGCATGATAAAAATAATAATTATTAGGATCTCTGGTAATAAAACTTTTAATAGAAAGATAAGTGAAAAGGCAATGGATGCATGTACCCGTAATGCATGTCTAATTCAGGGGTTTCACTTAAGAGCTGAGCACAAGGCAAACTGACTGGCTGTGACGATGATTTTGCCCGCCCTCAAGGAAAGTTTTTCTTACAAAACAGTTCAGTTCAAAAACGTTTTGCCCAGCAGCGAAAAACAGTCGCCTTCCTGCTGGAAACGTTGATATCAAATTTCACTAAAACGTTCTTTGTATTAGCAATTTATTTTTTACACCCACCTTTTCAGAAAGTGATGCAAATCCTTTCTCTGGGTGCTGTGTTCTAAGATCATACACATGAAATTTTGATTCTAATGTAGTAGCGACTAGTTTATTCATCACAATATCTTTTCTGTCAAATTCGACACCACAGACCTGCAGAAGACAAATTTGATGAAGAAATCAAAACTACTTTCTTGCTACATTGTAATAAATTTGTAATATCAAAGTGAAGAGTTCCTACTTTTAGAACATCACATCCAATATTTAGACTGTGAATTGTTATCTGATGCCCAGTTCAGTTGCTTAAGTTTCAATTTGGTGACCCCCATTTCTTATTATCAAATTGTAACCAGCATGGTTAGATGGAAATTTAAGGTGGCTCTGAACCCCCTTCGCAGATTTTTTTTAAACTTTGCAAAAAGTTGCATCTTACCATGCTGATTACAATTCGATAATAAAAAATGGGGGTCACCGAGTTTGCTTTTGAGTTATAAGCGCTTAAAGCTAAATTTAAGGGTGTTTTTAGCAGGTCATATTGTTGCTATGGTATCCTGTTGTGCCACAAAATTAACAGCAACTTGTTCCCCAATGATTGGGTCGTTTGTTGATTCATTGATTTAGGCGTCAACCAGTATAAAGTGGTTATAATGACCCATCAAACGCTAAGTCTTGAAAAGTACTGGAAACTGTTTTCAGCCACCTTAAAATGCATTGAATCCATGTATCAGTGAATAATAATATCTTGGGTCAGCCAAGATACTGGAATAAGGTTCTGATCAGTTCATGAAAAGTTCAGCATCTGAAATGGGTCACATTTTCCTGAATAAATGAAAGCATGAAGCATCCTTGGCTGAATACTATGTTATTTCAAAATGAAGTGGGACTGCTTTTAACTAGTAAAAGGGACAATTAAGGCTTCCTCTCAGGTCTCCCAGCCCTCACATACTAGTGGTTGAATTTTCTGATAGATGCCAGCTTTTCAAAACTCAGTAACAGTGAAATTTAGATCACCTTATCCCATCAACACTCTGTCACACACAAGAGTTGACATACCCCATTCTTAATATTTGTTTCCCATCTGACTGCCATCTTTTTAAGGTCAAACATCTTTATATCTCCATTATCATAGCCTGCTACAACAGCACGTTCCTCTGTATTATATGCATCACCTGTGATGTGAGGAACAAAATGGAATCACCCAGATGATCAATTGAATACATTGTATGATGTTGTCAAAGTAACATGCAATAACAAGGCTAAAATAAATGTGAATTCCAGCTTGCCCTTAGGACAAGCAGCTCTCAAATTTTGCTTGCTGTGGGCATTATTCTAAGGTTACTTTTGTTTTGTTTAGTTGGCAGACAACTTGTCTGCAGTGGGCTCTCATAACCACGGGCAGGTGAGAATGACAGGTTACTTGCCTGGCAGTAAAATCTACTTGTTCTGAACAACCAGTCATAGCACTTTTGTCAAGCCCTGAAGTAACATGTATTACTAACATTTGGTAGTAACATGTATCATAAACATGTGCTCTCAATCTGCAATCATTGGCTTGGTTTAAACATTCTCAATACTGCTTATATGCCAAAGGGACATCATCAGCAGTAATAATAAAAAATAATACTTTGTTTTGGTATGAATTTGACAAACCTGAAAACATTAGTCCCTACAAAAAAAAAACAACGGCCTTAACTCAAGCCTTCCCCTATTCTACCCACTTTCCTTTGCCTTGCAGTCAACATCTTGAACTCTTTAAGACACCTCTGCATTGCATGTCTAGCAATGGCTGGACATAAAAACAGATGATGGGACAACAGATGGAAAGAATTGGTTTCAAAAATTGAACAAGTATATAATCTCAATTTAGAATTCTTAAAAAAGAAATACAACTAACATTGTAAACACCTGGTAACAAATCAGTTTTTTTAAAATAACTAACATTGTTACAATGATTAATAAAATCTATGTTCCATGATGTGACGTTGCATTTGTTTAACTTATTAAATACCTGGTGATTTTCCTACATAAAGATACCTGGTGAGCAGGCTCTTCACGTGGCAACTGAAAAAAAGAGAAAGGGGTAGAGGAGCCTACTCACTCAATGTCGCATCAAGGTTTCTTGGGGCATCGTTCAGAATTTTAAGTGGTGCAGGTAGGCTTTTCTTTCCTTTTTCCCTTTGATTCAAACTTTCTTTCCCCACAAAGAGCCTGCTCACTTGCTAACATTAGGCAGATAACTGAGAGTAAAAACCATTGAAGTCTTACCAAATGCCACACACCAGCAGTCACGTCCCTCTTCTCCTTCAGCTGGTGTCATGTTAGCGACCGGTTTGTCCTTCTGACGAGGATCCCAAACTTTCACAGAACCTGATAACATCAGGTACAAACTATTTACAATTAAATTCCACTGAAATCCACTAGTTTAAAGATTTGCTGTCTCACCCTCTAGTTATTTAAAAGTCATGAGAGGGACCCATCTGAGTCAAATAGCTGTTAGATATAAAAATACCAGTTCTATTAAGTATGGGATAAGGTTAAAATTTTCCCACTTTGTTGACCACACTTTTTATAATATTTTATGAGAAAAGTTCTTTTATTAGTTCACAGTAAATGGTTTGAAGTCATTTGTACTCATTTAGTGACGAAGTCGGAGAAAAGACTATTCTAGCTGAGTGGCACTGTACTTGGGAAGCTAAACATGTTACCTACCCAGAAAATTATCTTGAATTTGAAGAGAATTACTTGTCAGGTTAACAAAAGAAAAGTCAGCAATACAATAGTTTTTTTCAAGCCTACTCTCCCCAAGGTGATCACTCAGCGCTCCAAGCTCACTTTTTCAAAAAGTCGCCTGCTGGCGACCTTTAATTGTAAAATGGTCGTCATAAAAAATTCAGTTGCCAAAAAAACAGAAACGTGAATGGGAGGACACTTCATGACATATTACAAGAAGGGTTAATGCGCCGAACACACGTTTTCAATACTTTACTTTGCTACAGCAAGTTTACGCATTCATGTTGAGTTTCTGAACGGCGAGAGGGGAAAAGAAAAAGACAGGTGATGCCGCCACTTGTACTTGTCTATTGATTAAATTCGTCCTATTATTGATAATTTTTCAAGCAATTTTCTCTGTTAATCTGTTGGTCGCCAATTGACGACTTTCGCCAGAATTTTGGTCACCAAAAATTTTTTCCACTCGCCATGGTGACCAAAATGGTCACAGCTTGGAGCGCTGTCACTCTTATATTATTGTTATGCACATTGCTTCAAGTCGATAGAGATTAATGTATTGTTTACCATCTCTACTTCCAGTGACTATCTCTGGTGCTCCCTCGCCAATACCCAGGCCCCCTACACCATCTATTGCATTCACTATTTGCGAATGAGCTTTTACAGAATAAACTGGCCTCTCTGTGTTTTCAAGGTTCCTGTGGATAACGATAAACAAAATTTATGAAATTAGCCATGTCCAGGGTTGTACTCTAGAAGCACCCAATGCCACAGGTAACTAACTTTTGCCTTAAGTTGACTGGAAAAACTTACTGTTTTCATATAATCTTAGGTGCAGGGCACCCAGGATTTCACGGTTAAGAACCTTTGGGCTCCTCATAATATTTCTTAAATCACAGCCATGATGTCACTCCTTGTGGCACTTCTTATAAATTACCTGATTAACCAGTTAGGGTTCAATGATAACAGTGTGAGATCAGGTGCGGTAGGTGTGTTTTGTCCAATCAGCAAGTATGCATGTAGCTCAATAAGCTCAGCTGATTAATGCAAACTATTGGTGAAAAAGTAATTTGCAATGACTAGCATGTGGAATTAGCAAACCACTTAACACTATGAAAAATGAGATATGCTCTGGTGTAGACTAGTTCAATACATCTGCAAACTAGTCAAGAATTAAGTCAAAGAACAACACCACAAACCAAATCATCATTTTTTCCCTCAATGTGCCCAGTTTGCTAGATATCTCTTTTGTAATACTTGAACTGCCAAAAGTACCACATATTTGATTGCTGCCTTTTCTCATCCTGTTAAAGAATTTGGAGTTTACATGAATGTTACAGACAACACCCTGTGTGATGAACATGTACAAGGTGAAGTCGTAATTCTAAAAATCTCTGTAGAAACACAGATCATGCGTGATCCAAGCAGAGCAAGAATTTTTACTTTTTTTTTATCGTATCGAATTGTATGCTTTGTCACAGATTATTGCTACATTACATTAGTGTAGTAGATTTTTGATCCCCCTGTGATCATAGTGTCTAGCAGTTGCTTA
>JAHPZR010012182.1:0-27500 GCA_019787425.1 Platygyra sinensis
AAACACCCTAACAGGACCTGATCTTTATACAGGACTTGATCAATGACAGATTCCTTCTGATGGCTCGAATTTGAGAAGAGGAATCGAACTTTAACATATTCCTCGAATTTTTACTCTGTTCCTTAAGCTTTAAATAAGACATGAGCTCAATCAAGTGTGTACTGGACGTGAATTTAAATTAAAAGCACTGACAGTAATTATTAATTTATGCCACGAAATTAAGTAAGTAAGTACCAGTATACCTGTATTGTATCTTACTGAAAACAACAATCTTCAACGAGAGATGCAGGAGTATGGGATACTGACCTTCAGCTTCCTTCAGCACGCGATCCAGCTTTTCTCTGTACCAATACACTTCAGCAAAGAGCAACTAAAGCTCAGGCGACAGCGACTTTCACAACTAAACGGCTTCTGGTAATTATGTTCCCGGAGTACACAGTGCAAACTATGGACAGCAATACTTCATCCTGGTTGTTGTTAACATTATAGGCTATTGCACTTAGCGTTATCACTGAATCACGAACAGCAAGAACCAAAAGTCGGAACAACACCAGTTCTGCAAATGTGTAAAATCCGCCATTCGAAGAGAGGAGGCTCTCTGTTATTGTCCTCCAAAACAATACTAAACTATTCTCTTTTCCCGAAATATTCGCTTAAAACGTCGAAGAAATGTGCTTGAAACATCTTTCCACCCTCACTATAAAATGAAACGAAACTGATGCTTTACAAATACAGGGAAATCTTGAGTAATCGAAACGCCATTTTCTCGCTTTGCGAAGCGAGCTAGGAATCGCAGTTTAGACCGGATGTGACGTCATTTTTCGTTGGATGATGCATATACGAAAATTTCAGGAGTCTTCTGCCCCGCCCCTGGAACGTCCTTAAGGTAATTCCTTAGTATTGCATTGCGCATCCCTACTGCGCACGATTTTCGCGTCATCAGCGCGCGCACATGAGCGCGTGCACGTGCAAAACGTGAGAGATTTCCCTCAAACTAAGCTCGATAACGGAATAAATTCTCCTTTTCTCTTAAACGAGCACGGTGACCCCCGATTTTTTTTCCAGGTATTTGCTAAGAACAGTCTAATGAAGAACATATTTGAGGAGGAAAAAAAGTTTGATAGTAGAACATGATTTTTTTTTGGAAAATAGTTCCCAACTGGGTGTATTTTGGCCAAGGCGAGGACTTCAAGTTAACCACGGAACTGTCCGAAAAAGTGCCATATTCCCGCAACCAGGCAATCAAAAGCGGCTTAAATGAAACAATACTGCTTATGCCAATAAATGAAGCTTTACTTTCAAGACAAAACTTTGTGCCTTTCAAGTAACCAAGATTTAATTCTGCATGAAGGTGATTCGAACTTTTAACACGCAACCAGTAAAAATACCCCATTTTTAGAGCCTGCTGACGCGTAAACAAGCACGGTGACCCCATTTTTTTATTGCATTTTTATTATGTTCATACCATGAATGTTCATTACGCCAAGTTTCAAAAAAAGTTTGATAGTAGAACAATTTCAAGGGAATTACCTTAAGTGCTTTTATAGCCTCAGAATTTACCGTGTGGTCTCGCATGCTTATCATTACAGGCAAGGCTGTTATGAGAGGTAGCACATTTTCCTGATTTTTCTTCCTGCGTTAGGTCAGGGGCACCCAACGAGAATATAGTTCAAAACCACTTAAACATAGCATTGTTAAACGCGTTTTAGTATTTAAACGGTGAATGTGGGCATATTTTTATCCCCTATAAATTTTTCATCTGTTCGGATTTCCTAGCTGAAAGTCCAGTGATCCGAAAATTATAGGGATCAAACCTTACCTGTTCGAAAATTTCAGCCAGAAAAAAGGCTCCCGAAAATTCTAGGTGACCTTTTTAGGGTAAAAATCCGTTGAAAATGGGCAATTTTACCAATTTTTAGATGTTCGAAAATCCTAGGAGAGGCAGGCAATTAAGACGAGGGGACTGAAAATATCGAGAATTATTTTCAAAACTCAACATTACGGATTTCTTCATATTTGCCAGGAGATACCCTTTGGTGAAACTATTTTCGAAATGAAACCAAAACTTGCCTGAGAGTTTTTGATTTCGAGAAATCCAACAAAAAGTAGAATTGCGGTTTTAGCTCTGCTGCCGGCATGAAATTTAGCTGAAAACTTGTGCATATTCACATCGCTCTCAGTGAACGACGACTCGATGTAGTTAAATTATCTGTTACATGTATATTTGGCATCTCGAAAGCAACACAAATCTATAAAAATATTGCCAAGAAGTGCACTTTCACTTCGGATCAGAAGCACCCAAAGATTGCTAGTTTTTGCACTTTGAAAAAACCCTAAAAATGGGGCATTTTTGAAGTCGATTTTCGTTCCTTGGTACATGGAAATTTAAAATGAAAAATATATTTTTGGGAAGCCCTTTTATTGTTTTACAACATATAAAAAATTCAGCTTGGGCAATTGAAACGCCGCATGATACGAAATGTATAAAAAAAAGGCTTTTTACGCGTAATTTACATTTACAATTACCATGGTCACGCAAGCACAAGTTCGTGTAGTTTATTGAACTAATTTATTCAGTTGATGTTCGATCAGAAATTCTCATGTCCCCGCACCACGAAAACTGTCAACATGGAAAACGAGCTGAAACATGGTCATTTGATAATAAAGGTAAATTATTCCCTCAAAAACTCTCTGCCGTAATGAGGATGTATTTGTAAGCGCATGAGCGCCCGTTCAGGCGAGTGCTCAAAACACAAAGATCTACGTATGACGCTAGAACAAACCAACTCAACCGGCTCTGCATTTATTTCAAAGTTGAGGAAATGCAAAAATTCAAAACCTTTTCATTGGAACATCATGCTAATCTACATCTTAACCAACGTCTGTGTACGTGGCGATTGCTATCTGTTTTGCATTCGAACATTTAATTTGATTGAATTATGTTCTCTTTGACATCTAATTGTGTTTGATCATCGCTAGACAACAGATATCGATTATTTGAATTGATGTTCAGCTTTTAAAAAAATGACATTAAACCGTTGCAAAGCCCTTTGCAGCATACGGCTTTTCTAAACGAACAAAAAAATCCTTAAATTTGCCGACACAGGTTTACGACCGTTTACTTCGATACTTGTGCCAGCGTGGATATGACACGACACTTGACCTTTCAAAATTATTAGTGTTTGCTTATCGTTAGATAAAGGAAATAAATAATTTAAATTGTTGTTCACGTGTAAAGCAAAATAATTTAAACCGTTGCAAAGCTCTTTACAGCATACGGTTTTTTTCTGGACAAACAAAAATATCCTTAACTTTGGCCGCGACACAGGTTTATACTTCAACGCTTGTGCTGCGTGGATATGACATGACAATTGACCTTTCCGTATTGTCACCATCACTAGTGTTTGCTCGTCGCTAGATAATAAATATCGATAATTTGAATTGATTCTCAGCTCCTTTCCATGTTAACACAACTTAACGCTGTGTGGGAACATGATAATTTTCGATCGAACATGAAATACATAAATTAGTTCAATAAACTCCACGAACTTGTGCTTGCGTGACCGTGGTAATTGTAATGTAAATTACGCGTGAAAAGCCTTTTTTTGTACATTTCGTATCATGCGGCGTTTCAATTGCCCAAGCTGAATTCTTTATATGTTGTAAAACAATAAAAGGGCTTCCCAAAAATATATTTTTCATTTTAAATTTCCATGTACCAAGGAACGAAAATCACCTTCAAAAATGCCCCATTTTTAGGGTTTTTTCAAAGTGCAAAAACTAGCAATCTTTGGGTGCTTCTGATCCGAAGTGAAAGTGCACTTCTTGGCAATATTTTTATAGATTTGTGTTGCTTTTGAGATGCCAAATATACATGCAAGAGATAATTTAACTACATCGAGTCGTCGTTCACTGAGAGCGATGTGAATATGCACAAGTTTTCAGCTAAATTTCATGCCGGCAGCAGAGCTAAAACCGCAATTCTACTTTTTGTTGGATTTCTCGAAATCAAAAACTCTCAGGCAAGTTTTGGTTTCATTTTCGAAAATAGTTCACCAAAGGGTATCTCCTGGCAAAATATGAAGAAATCCGTAATTTGAGTTTTGAAAATTAATTCTCGATATTTTCAGTCCCCTTGTCTTAAGTAATTTACAACAAATGTTCCGAAAATTCTAGATCTCAAATCGTCTTCCGAACAGATATTTTTCCGAACAATGTGTCGTTGGGTGCCCCGGTTAGGTGGCAGGTTTTTCGGGTTTACCTGAGCGCATTGCGCTTGTCAGGCACCCAAGCAGGTCTGTTGACATTGGACATTAGCCAGGGTTGCTCAGCTGTAACTAGCTACACTTAAAGTCACGGGATCTGAACTTTATATAAAGTGGTGTTATTACACATTTCGCAATTTCTCAGTGAACTTCTCCCTCTTTCACGTAAGAGAATCCCCAAAGTGAAAACCGTCATGATGCTCTATCTGCTGATAGCTGGCCTCCTCTGCAGCTCGGCTGCAGCTCAGTCGTCTTGTAGTGAGCTGTACTCCTCTTACGATATGTCGAAGAATTTCAACGAGACCATCGCTCACACTATTCACTCCATGAACGTGCAGGGTCTCCGCCTGTTCAACCCGCAGGCGACCGAAGACAACCGCGTGCCAACAGTGAATCACAACATCCGGGATGAGGTGAGTACCTTTTACTTTGCAATGCCCAAACAAATCAACAAATTTGAATGAAGGGATCTTCACTAAGCTTGGTTTTACTCCGACGCAAACAGCTATTGACCTTTAGCTTGTTTAACATTTCAAAGAGCTAGTCTAGGGCTGGGTGGGTTATTTCTAATATATGGCTCACAGTCAACCCAGAATGAGAGAAATAAGTGAGGCTTACTGAGAGGCATTTTGCGTTCGATAGATTGTGGTGCGTGGTACGCCTTGGTACGAAAGTGTTGAATTACTTGTCACGAAAGGGTTAATTATTTGTGTGCCTCAATTCACTGAGTAAGATGTATTCGGTAGTTCACAAGGCTGTTTACTAATATCGGGGGGGGGGGGGAACTACTATAGAAAAATTGGGTGGGGGTGTTCAGAAATCCTGTGTCCCTGTCCCTGTGGGGTGTCCCAAAACACTTACCCTGTTTAAGACCAAAATCTGGGATTTTCCCTATCCTTCACCAAAACTTTTGATACTCTATTTCTTTTCAGGCCTTCCTTATAGTTAATTCCTTGGTTCAGACCGATGTTGAAGACATTGTGAGGGGCTTTCTGTTGGTGTTCTTAATTACATAATGGCTGAAAAAGTAAAATCATAACCAATTCAAAACTAAGATAAAAACACCATGCGCTATTTGAGACGGAAATGGCTAAAATCGATACCTCTTTTCTGACCAAAACGGCTAAAACAACAACCCATTGGGGCCGCATGTACATTCATTCAAGAGAACTTTTAAAATACTTTTTTTTGAGCCTGACAATAAAAACTTCGTTTGAGGGTGATTTTGTGCTTAGAGTTTAAAAAGCTAGCCGGTCAGGGTATTAATTCTGATTTTCATACAGTTTGATCATAGCAGGATGTGAGAGTTCGTACTTAGATCGTATAATTGAGAGGGTTAACTATATGTTGAATATGTCTTTAGTTTTTCGTCTTGCTTTCTCCATCGGAGTACAAACTCTCACCAGACCGTTTAAAGTAGACACATGAGAGATGTTTAGAGAATTAATGCTTTAAATCAGCTTTTATCTGAACGTAGTAATTTTTGCAAGGACCACCTTGACAAAACAGAAGTACCGGATCCTCTTGTTGCAGAGGATCTAATCAGCGATAAGTTGAATAATAGACGAAAATTAGCAAGGCTGATTCAGAACAGTAAAGGGATATGTTTTCCATTATTTCGGAAGGCACGGTTTTCCTTCTTCAGGGTGTCACAGAGAAGGAAGAAGGAAGACGGAAGGAAGACGGAAGGAAGAAGAAGGAAGGCCGCGCCTTCCGAAATATTGGAAAATATATCCCTTTATTATATGGCTAGCTCCGTGAGCGGGCCAAGATGAACCAAATCGCGCGCTGTGATTGGCTACCCGAGCGGGCAAGATGGAGCCATCTTGCCCGCTCGTGACTACCCGCTGCATCCCGAAAGCAAAATTTCACAAAAGCCATACAATAAATCCTTTATTGACCAAGTTTGTTCGGTCAAGATGGCTGGATATTGGCCTCGTTCTTTCTTTTGCGAGTTTATGGACCTCGACTTCGTTTCGGTCCATAAACACGCAAAAAAAGAACTTGGCCAATATCCAGCCATCTTGACCTCACACTTGGTCAATAACCCATACATACTGTTTAATCAGCCTTGCTAATTTTTGTCTTTTGTCTGAACGTCTGCAGATCCCTACTGCCCCCTCATCAATTTACTTACCTTCCTCCAGGAACATCTGGTGTTACCCTACGCGCCAGAGGACCCCCATGGGGAAGATTTTACCACTGAGACGATGAACATCATTGATACCATTTTAAGTCGCATTGGCTTGGACGATGACGGCCTGGGTCCTAATTGGTCCTCGACTGAGCGAATCGTACACAAGTTTCATATGATTGACGTGTGGCATAGAGTGAAGGAGGTTTACCAGGAAGTATTGGAAAAACCACCCCAGGTAGTTAAATTATCTCTTCTTGGGCCATCAGCCGATAAAATGAAATCAAAAGGATCATTGAGATTCTCTTTGAAATGACCCCTAAATTCCTATTGAGTCAGTTAGGCTACGCACTAGATTTTTGCCCACAGACTTTACACCCGTTTTCAGTGCTACGTGCACTGGCGACATCTTTCGACGTGCCCCTGATCTTTCGACACGCTATGTAACCTGCCCTACATCAAAATGTCAACACAACGGATTCTTTTACCGTCAACCTCTGCTTTTACTTATAACAGATGGCTTTATTTGACGTCAAACTAAGATTAGGAGTATCAAGAAGTCATTCTGTGAGAGATAAATATACTGTTTTGAATGGTTACATCTTTCCAATACTATACGCGTTAGCGGCCTAATTCTACCGGAGGTTACCACTGAGAGCTGGTCGACTATACACGCAGATCGTTTAAATCTGGAAACATGCAATGTTTACAATCTTCTTCAGCCATGCGAGGTCGGTATTTATAATTTATTTGTCTTTTCTTCCTCTAATAATCCGAAAAATTGCCTGTTTCACAGTTAAAAGGCCTGTTGCATGTCGAAATATGAACGAAGATGTCGCCAACGCACGTAACACTGAAAGCAGGTGTACAGTTGAAATCGATCTACTTTGAAATGATGAAAACCACATCGCACAGCATCATTTGCTAGATGAAAGTACTACTTAATTGCTTTCATTTGAATGATTGCACACCGGGGTTTCATCCAGAAGAAATGGTTACAATTTTAAAGTGTGGATGGTGCATAGTGATACAGTGCATGATGTGAACTGAGGTGAGTTGATCGTGACGCGTTTCCACTGCGCCATCAGTAGTCGAGACACAACAACAATAACTAGTTACTATCGCAGAAAACTGACCTCATTAATTAACTATTGCAAGCCGAAGCTACCATAGTTGAACATTTTCTAAATTTGTCATCCGCAGGATGGCCTGTGCGATTGTTTGTTGGAAACCACGTCAAACGGGATCTACCAAGCTGTTCACTGGGTAGCTGAGCACTACAAGTCAGGCACACCCATCACGCTGTTGAACCGACCCATCCCCAAACTGAAGGATGCAGATTCGTGGAAAGTGTGGAAGAGCCGTTTGCTGTACTACTACGAGCGACCTTCGCTGTACGACAGCAGCCTCTTCCTTTACTGTGCTACTAAGCACTTCTGAGTGTCTGTGAACCACAGGTTACCCAAATAGCATACGGCAATAAGGAGTTTATCACTAAACAAAATATCAAAAAATCTCGCAACTTTTCTATATAGCCTGATTCTCAAACGGTTCAGGTCGCTTGCGGTCACGCCCTCTCCGACCTAGACCGTATGATAATCAAGCTACAGAACATATACTGATCGAGAACACTTATAATTTTCAAAATCTAGCAAAAATTAGACCTGTAATCATGGTGAAAGCTCAATCAAACTGACTAAAAAGATTCCTATCAGCTCAGTGAATTTTGTGTAATATTGATTTTCCTTGAGCTACGCTCTCGGACAACTGTTCCCCTCTCGGAACAGAACGTCCGCGGACAAATATCCGACCATATTTTAGAGCCAAATAGAGGCTATTGTTTATGTATCCAACGCGCACAAGTGGAGTTGTTAATTATTATTCTACTATAACCCAATCCCTCTTCTCCATTTTAGGCCGGCTAAAGAAACGCGCGACCGGTGCGACTTTCGGATGATGCAAGATATATTTTGAAAACTAGAAGTCGAAATGGCGAAATGGTGGACTAATAAAACCCTCATTGTTTGTACTACACAAGTGGCAAATTATCCTCAAGTATTATGTGTTATATTTAGCAATTATTGAATGAGGCTGAGTAGGATATGTAGAATTCTGCAGATCAAGGAGGGTGTTATCCACCTCGGCCTTCGGCCTCTGTGGATAACACCTTCCGAGATCTGCAGAATTCTTCATATCCTACGAAAGCCGAATTAAAGAATTGCTTTATTGTTCATTCAAAATATATATTTCTCCGTATTTAAAGGAGTTTCGCCATTTCGCTCACCAAAAATAACAAAACCTCGTCCTTAGGTTTTCTCGGTCAACGGTTCAATAATCTGCGGCGGGCTGCACTTTTGACGTCATTTTGACGTCATCGGTTCAATAATTTGCAGGGGGCTGCACTTTTGACGTCATTAGTTCAATATTTGGTCAACAGCAAACCGGTTATGGTGAATTATGCATGCGGTGTTAAGGGTACTGTAGACCTTCAGGAGTGTCTTCCGGAAAATCATTCGTACGCGCATCGCTGGCGATAAAACCTTGGCAAAGTATGTATCACTGTGAAGCTTATAAAATGGAGAATCTGCAGACATGATTATTTTAAAGACTTGCTGTAATGGTAAGTGCGCGCAACCCCTTATATGCAAAACTGACAATGTTTGCTTAACTAAATTACCTGCTTTTGTGTTATCACGCACGGCCAAACAAACCGCTCCGTGTCAATCAGCAGGTGATGAACCACAAAAGTGTGTGAGGCTTTTTCGATATTCCTATTGGTTGCTGAGAAAATTTATTTTGAACTTAACGAATACAATATTTGCCGATCTTTGTAACGTAACAGGGCGTAAAAGCAGGAGAATTTGAGATATTGAAAAAGCCTCACACTCTTTGTTAGCCCATCATCTCCCGATTGATAATGTTCAGACAGTCTGGATGTCCGCGGTAACACAAAGGCTGGTAATTCAGTTTAGCAGATACGGTCATTTTTGCGTTTAAAGGTTTGCACATGCCTATCAAAACCAAAATTGCAAAATATATTGCTACTTTCGGATTCTACAGTTTATTAGCTTTCCAATGATATATAGTTTACCATAGTTTTCTTTAGTGCGTAAACAAAGCATTTTCCGAAAGGCACTCTGAAGGTCTACAGTAACCTTAACCAATCAGAAACGGGGAAATATTTTGAATGAATAATAATATATGCTAAAACATCGAATACGTGTATGTACTTCCTTGCTTAGCTTCGAAAACAAGTTAGAGAGCTTAGGATAAAGAATTTATTATGTTATGTTTTCATTACAAACGAATTTAACACGACTTTTATCATCTCTTCTGATCTCCCAGGTCGTCTATACTATCTTCATCAATCTGCATAATATGAAAAAGAGAACAGAACAAACATTACCCACTGTTTCGTTACATTACAAGATTGAGATAAGAAATTAAAAAAAAAAAATGATTCACATGTTTGCCATGTGGTGTACGAGAAGGGCATTAGATGATTGATCTCGTTTTCAAAGTTAATAAAAGATCTATTGGTTCTGACTAATCCACAAATACGCATCGCTGTAGCAGACACTAGTTTTTAAAAAATAGGTACAGAACTTGAGCAGAGCTAATTTGTTTTCCACAAGTGGTCTTGAATGGTTGTAAAGGGTCATTCAACCCATTGTCTCCGGTGCCGCCCGTAACCAGCCGTAACGAGCGTTGGCCTTTGCTCCACATCATCTATACTCAAGTTCTGCACGAGGAAAAGATCTTTCCAGTGATACCCAGATCAGAGTGATCGGTTCAGTGGACCCTGAAATATGCACGAAAACGCACAGAAACTTCAATGAAAAACTCCCCGCAAAATTTCCTGCGACTACACGTGGCTACTCCATGACAAACATTGCCCGTCTCAATGATGCTTTCTCAGAACCTTTTAACTGGAAGCAAGCCCATTAGAAGGTCAGTCACTCCAGCAACAAGATAGGAAACAGAGAAAAAGGTAAGGCAAAAATAGAAAAAATAACAAACCGAAAAACCTAAAGATGCAGGTCACTACGTGGTCCAAAAGCAACCTGGAAATTTTGATTTCTGCGCACGCCCGAGTACAAAAGTGGTGAAACGCAATACTAGTGGAAAGAAAGGCATGCTCTCATGTTGCAAATGCCTTTGGGAGTTGATTACAGCTAATTTGGCCCATATCCAGGCTGCAAATTTCCAAAATGTCCAAAAATACGTTTTGGCAAAAAGCTCCGGAGTCAATTGGTTAAGTACTCCAGAGTGAACAGTAACCAATCACTGCAGACGTGAAAAACAAACAAACAAACAAACAAACAAAATTATAGTCCTGAAGAAAATGTAACTAAATCACTGTTGCGATAAAAAAGAAAAACGATCAACGTCAATGTTCCATCGTACGGCCCTAATGTTTGTTTGTAGTGGTCATGCACTTAGCTACTGGCGGGAGGCAGACCAGTTGGCTATTTACAAGCATGACCGAGGAGTTGAACTAGGGTTCACCGAGAAACAACTCCAGCTTAGTGGTCAGAGCGGGACTTGAACCCGCGACCTCCGGATTTCAAGTCCGGCGCCCTAACCACTCGGCCACGCTGCCTCCTCAAGGTAACATAGCATTTTCAGTTGTTGCACTGGATTGCACTTTCTTGTGGAGCAAGACTGTTACTACTTATGCCTCTTCTTGTGCCTGCATAAAGGCTTGTTTGTTTGTTTTTTTGTTTGGCTGTACTGTACCTCTGGCCACTTTTCCGGGATAAACTCCAGTAAATCGTCTAGGACATCTCCCTGAATTACAATTTCGTCTGGTCCTGTTAACGACGAGCCACACGAGTATTTCTGCGCAAATGACTTGGCGGCCTTTTTCAAGTCAACATCTGGAAGAGATAGCAATAATGTCAGGTGGTCATCAGCTTGTAACACTGCACATAATTATACACTGGACTCTTGGTCTCGTGTTAGTCGTAATATGACAGAATAACATTAAAAATTGGTTTATTTGGACCAACACGGACCAACTGAGCAACAAACATCTGAGAGACAGACTGCTGCCCAGTCAACAACTGACAGAAAGGTAGGAAGGCAAATAAGGAGACAGACAGATAGGCTGTCACAAAAACAGCCAAGCAGGCAGGCAGACAGACAGACAGATAGCCAGCAGACAGACAGACAGATAGCCAGGCAGGCAGGCAGACAGACAGACAGACAGATAGCCAGGCAGACAGACAGACAGATAGCCAGGCAGGCAGACAGACAGACAGACAGATAGCCAGGCAGACAGACGACGATAGCCAAGCAGGCAGACAGACAGACAGACAGATAGCCAGGCAGGCAGACAGACAGACAGATGCCAGACAGAGGATGCATGATGAGCTGACAGAGAACAGGCACAGACAGACAGACAACTGAAAGTGATACTGATCACGATGTATTATTCTTTAGAAAATACTCGTACATGTAAGAAAGCAAGTGCTAAAAACCATTCTGCTATATGCATGTACAATGTACAATGTATGCAACTCAACAGAAACAGAGAACTACATGTACAGGCTGCAGCATGAGCTATTAATGAAATTAGTAGTCTCAAAGATTGCTTGGTTGGCTTCCTCTTCTCAGATCCACGTGAAAAGAGCATGCAGCTTCAGCAAGGGTCTGGCCTGTAGTATTATGGCACAAGTGCAGAGAGTTTACATGTATCTAACAAATAAAGAACCCTAAGCTGTGTACAACACTGTTATAAAACACAATGGGCATTTGAGAACACAAGGGAAATGTAGAAAACACAACAGCAGGCAAGTGTTTTCTACACTTACTGAGTTATCTTGAATGCCCAGAGTGTTTTATCACAGTGTAATACAAGGCCTAGGCTTCTTCATTTGGTTTATGGTAGAAAAAAACAAACATACAAACAATAAAACAAGTTTTTTTTATGTTTTATACCCTGAAAAACCATGGATTTTGACCAATCAGAGCATGTGGGGTCCTATCTAATAAACTTTAAGTTTGATAAATTCTTTTTCTTGTGGTGTTTTCTAAAGGAGAAGAAAACATTTTCTCCAAATTTCTATTGGAATACAGGTTGAAACACTTGTGAAAGCTTAGGAGGACTCACTCAAAAAAAGTTGTGGAAACACTCGCTTGCTTCATGCATTCTCACAGTATTTCTTCAAGCAAATTTGATATAACTGCAATGACTCCTATCAATAATGGTTATATGATGTATGGCACATGTCCAGCCAAAGGAAACACTTACCAAATGTTCCCAGTCCAGTGACAACAGTCACATATTTCTTTTTATTTCTCTGTGCTCTTGAAAGTAAGACTTTCTTTGTCACATTCTTAACAATGAAGATAAGGTAATAGATTAATCACAAATCTGTAAAGTGAATATTAAACACAACAGTGACATCTTAGCAGACTTTGCTAATGCAAGTGCACCTGTTCTACCAAAAATATCTACTGACAATGGTAAACAGTAACTTGAGTTTACAAATATTTTCATTACAAGTCCAACATTTCTTGGTCTGGAGTACACAGTTGTAAACAGTCCGTTGATTATCTTGATCTAGGTGGGTGAGTGATGTACACTGTACATCAAGGCCGTTGCCTAACAATATTTCAAGGAGCCCAGAAGGGCAAAGGCCAAAAAGTTAGGAGCCCAAAAGGTAATGTTTTAGGAGCTGCTGCAAAAATTTAGGCACCCAAAGGACTTTCTTGGGTGCCCCAGGCTGCTGGGGTCCTGTTAGGCAGCAGCCTTGGTACATGCACATACATGTACAGTAGGTTGTGCCCTTTTCCATCTTTTTGTTTGTTTTTCTAATTTTAATCACTTTCCCTTCCAAAGAATACAGATACATGATCACAAGGTACATGTAAAGGTAAAGTCTGCAAGTAAGCCGAGTGTCTCATCAGGCAGAAGCTTATTCTCTGGTTTCCGTAGCATGAAGTGACTAGGAGTATTTTTACTCCGCCCTGGATGGGATGCTAGTCCATCACAGGATTTCGCCCAATTGCCAAAAAAAAAACCCTGAAAGCATGGTAATATTTTGAATATAGTCATTATGAAGAAATTAGACTCTAACTATAGACAAAAGAAATTCTTGCCCTCTTTGAAGACAGTGTAGCCAGGGATCTTCATCAAACAATTACATGTACCTTTTTCTTAGGAAGTCTAACAACACCTTTGCCACCTGCAGGTAAATCAAAAATACATGATAACTACAGCATGTCAGAGATTACATGTACTTTATTCATCTAACAATGCAGTGCAAGTTATACACTCAGCTGAGTCAACCAACTGGAAGAGCAAGTAGTTCATTTGTCCCTACAAAGTGCTACTGATGATCACTAGAACACTTTTGCCCTAACAGCTATACTCGTCTGTTATATAGCTGGCATTTTCCTGCTACAGTGCACCCATTCTTTGGCTAGTTCATGGTCACATGATATCTAACAATGAAACTGATTATCACCAAATACCATGAGTGGGAAACATTGCAGAAAGTATGACACCAACCAGGAAACAGTTACCCGCAAAATCTTCACTGCATTGCAAGTGATCAGAGCATGCAGTTAAAGGCGACCCGATGTTGTCACTGGAATGTCAGAGCATTTTTCAAACTTTGCTTTTGTTTTGTTTCACTATAATATTTTGTTAAGTATACATGTAACAAATCACTTGAAATGGCTGGTCCCTTGGGGAACAGTGAATTCTGTTTCCCTTGAATCTCAATGTTTCTATCGAGTTTGTCTCACGAAACATTGAGGTTCAAGGGGAACAAAATTCACTGTTGCCATTGGGACCTGTAATTAAGTGTTAACAGTAAAGTGCCACAGAATCACTATTAGTAAATTAACAGTGAAACATCAGCCATGAAGTAACAATTAAGCAACAATGAAGTATTTTATCATTACAGTATCCATTTTCTTGTTACCTCTTGTTTGCTTCTTTTTTGTTGCACCTTCACTTATATCTGCATCAGCCAGTAGTTCTGTAACTAAAACAAACACTTGCTGCATCAATAGTTTTATTAGCCTGTAAGGGAACTTTTGCCACGTCATTAGAACAGGACATGTCCAAGTGGGTCAAAACATGTTTTCAGGGGAAACCATTCATACAAAAAGGTTTTATGCATACAGGTTTAATTTTCATGCAAATCAGACTTATTTCCCTATGAAACAGAAACACAATGTATTACGTACATGACTTGTAACTCGAAAATAGCCTATTAGTAATATTAGAACTCTTTCAAAAATAAAACACTACACATGGTTATTGGTTGTCATGGTTATTATTATTCACCATGGTGCACTGCTAATGTTCAGTCACTTGTCTTGCAATATAGAGTCCCCTCAAAATATAGCGCTGTAGTTGATTGTAACATTTCTACTGTAGTCTGTGATGATATCAAATGAGTATTCAGGATTATATGAAGTATGTTGGTTCAATTTTTTGGACCTTACTATAATTACATGATTGTACAACTTTAGTGTATTTCAATGAAGGCTTTGCTATGCTTCATGGAATATCAAGAGAGGAGATTACAGATAAAGATTTTATGTCACAAGATTTAGGATCCTGTAACATAAAGCATATACATGTAGATGGAGACAGTGTACCCATATAAGATAAAATAGCTGGATAAAAAATTTAATGAATCACACTAGTTGCATACCTTGATTGATAAGAGTTTCATAAACATCAGGCAAATTTGATTTTAACCATTCTTTGCATTTCTCATACTCTGAAGTGTACTCGCAGTACTAAGAAGCAAAACAAACAATAAAACAACACCATGTATCTACTGAAAAGAGAAATTTCCAGGTTTTTCAACTACAGTCAGATGCGATTCGAAGGTCAAAACACTTTCACTTGCAAAAGGATAGTTCTTCTAGTTTAGTTTTGAAAATAAACTGGAAGTTTACATCGAATCGGCTTTAGATGTGTATCCGGTCAAGTTTACATGTATGTGTGTTTTATAACGAAACGAGGTGATTCTTTGGACGAAACGAAGTGACTCTTTGATGGAACATAGTGACCAACGGATGGAACGGCTTGACAACTTAGCTTTCACGACTTGTGACAGTGTTCAGAACTTAAGTAAGCCCGCAAATCAATAGGACGTAGCACCAATTAGAAACAAACTAAAACACAAAAATTTAAATGTTATAAAAAATAATTAAACTAAGAAGCAGTCCTACCTCCAGTGGTAAACTACACACTGAAAAGTGTGATCAAGGTTCAGAATCATCAAATGGTGAAAGGCGACAGCCAGTGGAAAAGAGAAACAACAATCCAGGTGTTACAACCTTTACAAAATTAAGACCTAACTGTATAAGAAATATTAATTACCTCCACAATATTGTACTTCCAGTGGGTACTCAATTTTCTCTTCTGTTTCGGTAAGATCCAATTCTTCTTCAACCATGTTGTCCGCCATGTTGAATTTGCTAAATTTTTAGTAGATACGTCATGTATGATTGTAACGAAAGCTGCCGCTGTATATCACGCCTGCAGATGCAGAAATGTGCTCGATAACTAGCCCAACCTGATCGTCATAATGTACCAGTCAATTCCAAAACCGCCAATCCCCCCCCCCCCGGGCAATCCCCGGGCATTTGACTCGCGTTAAGCTCCTTATAGTGGGGAATTTGACCCAAAAGGAGGCCCGCCCGGTGGGGCATTTGACTTCGTGTCAAAGATTTCGCAATTCTTTGATTCACTGACGTGAGCCACGTTCATGGGTCATATGCCTTTGTTTAAAGTGTGGAGCGAAGACAAGCTGAACAAGAAATTCGTAGTGACTGAAAATTTTGCAGAACTTGTTTCCACAGTTGCTTTAACATGCCTGGAGGGGTGGAGGGATTTGACCCTCTTTGAAGCTCTAACGGTTGGGGCATTTGACCGTCTAAACTGGCAACATAGCAGGGAATTTGACCCAAATTTTTCAAAAAAGTCAAATGCCTCGGAGTTTGCCCCAGGGGGGGGGGGGGGGGGGGGGATGGGCGGTATTGGAATTGACCGGTACATAAATACCATGTTGATGTACTGGATATTCGGACTTATTTCAAAGGGCAGTTTATTCAAAAGTAAACTGCCCTTGAGGGTTTTGCTTGAGGGTTCTCATCAGTGAGTATGTTCTATAGAATTTGAGATAAGCCAACTGGAAGTAAGAAAATGTAAACAGAAAAAAACCTCACTGAAAAGGTTAAAAACTGAAACAGAAATCCTCACTTGTCCTGGAATAGCCTTATCATGCTTTGGACAACCCTGCCTTCTATGCATAATAATTGTATCCATGTGGTATCCACACCGCAGAATTCGTCCCGGTAAGCGGCCAGCCCGGTTACCGGGCTCATATGAAGAGGCCCTAACAGCAGGGAGAGCCTCCCCTTGAAAGGCGCGCACCGAGGGGGGCTGCAGCCCCCCCAGTTACAGAAATTTTTGAAATTTTTCAGGCAAAACGCTGATGATTCGGGCAAAAGTACTCGGGAAAAAACTCTCTCAAAGGCTGTCAAAGCCAGACTTGAAGGCTTTTTTCTCCGACGTTTGCCTTGTCAAGACGGAGTTAAGGTGAAATAATCTAAGGACCCAGGTAATTTGTTTTGGAAAAGCCATGTAATATCGTGGAAATCCACGAGATAGATGTTACTTCTATGAACAGAAGAATGACAGAATCAAAACAAACGAAGACCTAGACTTTTTTTGTGGTGGTTCTGAAAAGAGCCGTTTTCAATGGCTCCACAAAGAGCTGTTTTAAAATTTTCTTGAACTTCAAGTACGAGAAAGAATTTACTGTTTCTTTTAAAAGTTTTTGATTTTACTAGGCAATCGATCGTGGTCATAGAGTATGCGAGGTTTCAAAATAACTACAGTTTGAATCCCAATCTCTCGAACCCTCATTTTTTCGAACCACCCGATAACTGGAAACGTAAGTCGTTTCCCTCACTGTAATTTTAGTTACCCCAGATTTCTCGAAATATTCGATTTTTCGAACCAATTTTCGTTTCCTCTGGAAATTCCAAAAATCGGGATTCAACTGTAATTTTGGAATGAAAATACGTTCATTAGACGTCAGAAATGTGAACGTTATTGTTTTTACTGCGGTTTGAGTGCATTTGTACAACACATGCTTTCGGGCATTGTGCAATTTTTTCGGGCAATAAGGTAACCGCCCCCCCCCCCCCCACCCCCTCAGGTCTAAAGGTGCCCGTACCCCTGTGATTGTAAAGCTTTGCACCAGATGCTTCAGTGGTGATCGCATTTTCCACTCGGTCAAAATGACATGAAGGAAGTCATTTTTGTCCCTGTAAGATTCTAACACGAGAGAGTCCTCAGAATTGGTGGTTTTCACGTCACGCAAATAAGCTTATTTATCACGCAAGTGAAAAATAAAATCGCTTACCATTTAATAAATTGAGCCAAGAAATTGAAATATCATAGAAGAGTAATAAATAAACAACGTGCCAAAGTTTCGGGGATGTGCGATACTTCAAACTCGAGTTATTCGTTAAAGGGTATTACTGAAAATTATAGTGTTTAGTATGGAGACGCCATGTACTGTTGGAGCCCGTGTGAGGGACTCCCACGTGGCGTCCGGAAACCAGTGGAAACATCTGGAGTTTACTTTGGCTCTCTCAAAACGTTTATTCTCTCTGTTACACTTAAAAACAATCGCATAGGCACTTCTCTCACATATTGGCTACTCAGAACTCGAAGACATAAAAAGAATCGATATATTCGTGCACGTAACATGTTATCCAGAAACAATCAGGGTCAGTCAGGGTTTTTGGGCATACGGTATAAAGGGGCTTTTTAAATCGGGTATACAGTATATTGCAGCTTAAATACGGGTATTCGGTATATCACTTTCTTGAATTGCTCGGTTCTAGTTTTTCTCCTTATAACACAATACGAAATGCCCTTCATAAACAAGAGTGAAGTGACAAAAAGGTCGAAAGACCGAATGATAAACGGCAAATGTTGAAATGCCACGAACCGTAGGAGTCGTGTTTGGCCTGTCTATTTTATTTACCATCATTGCCATAATTGTTTTGACAGAGCCCCGTTCTAGATCGTGCGAGACATACCAGCACTCAACCAACTTCAAGGAGCATAAAGCAAAAGTTACGCACTCAACATATAGCATCAATTCCATTTTAAGAACGGGTTTGCAAAACGAACATGTGCGTTTATATCAAGTCAGCTCCATAGACTCTCCATACTGTAGATCAGTCATCGAGTGCATCAGAAATCTAGAAAAATGCTGTCAAAGAAACACAAAGTAACGAGGTCGAGCTTCAAAAAAGTAAGGATCGAAAAGTACATTACGCCATTGGCTATAACTGTTATGGCCAATAAATAAAGCCGGGATTTTCGATCCGCAACAAGGGTTATAAACACACCACGAGAAGACTATGCCAAGCCGCAGAATGTCTTATGTACGAGTTGCGCTAGCAACTTCAGACGTACAGAGTAGTTTAGAAATACCGGAAATTGATGAGATCCACATGGAGGATCGAAACCATGATCTTGCCTGAACTAAGCCGAACAATGGCATATGCAACATGCAACACAGTCCACAGACTTGCACGTAAAGAGCTATATTTGAATCCTGTGGTACCAGAATAATCAAAGAAAGACTAAACCTATACATCAAGCTCCAGAAACATAAGGTCGATCAGATAGCTACAAGAAACATAAGAATTTCTCTAGACAAGTGCATACCTTTCTCGAAGCAAAGCTACGGCGTCTCCGTAGAAAAACGTATGAAGGCAAATATGATACCCGTGACAAGAATCTATCTACTGTACTTGCAAACAGTTCTAATCATCCATAGCCGGACCCGGCGTCACAATTTAGAATGCAAGTTAGCAACTCATTTACAGCAAACGTCATATTTTGTCGCTCAAAAGCAAATACTTGGAGACTTAAAAACATACCTTGCAATAGAAATGAGCCAATACAATGCTTCCATTAATTTTGGGTATATTTGGATGAATTTCGGGTATTTTGGGGTATTTTGGCGAATTTTTTTCGGGTATACTGGTATACCACTACCCCTCCTGGCCGACCCTGAACAATGGCGATGTCACGCATTGCGAAAACACCGTGTTCTATTTTCAAAACAAAGCGGTCTACCGAGCTGAAGACAGGCCAGCAGATATATGTTTAAAAATGACTTTAACCTGGTGAAGGTAAAAACTTAACATTTTTAACTATTAGTTTTTTTCTGACTTCACGTGAAAACCAAGCATAGGTCTCTTGCACTAAGAGCTCACGTGACCAATGCTTTCCTTAAACAGTGAGTTGTAATCTTGCTGATGCCAAAAATTGACAGAACACATAAAAATTATCTTACACCCAATATTTGAGAGGAAACGCGACTGTTGATTACACGGCCCGTGGTTTTCGGCAGGATATGGTCCACCAAGCAATCAGGTGGTTGTAACTTCTAGGCCTGGTTCTCGCGGCTGTATGCAAAACGATATTTGATTTGGTAAATGGCCAGTGTCTTCTTTGCTTTTGTCCTGTACAGCGTGCTGTCTCGTACTCTTCCCAAAGATATTATCAAACTCGCGGAGTTGTTGCTTGTTTTCCAAGGACAATTCCTCCATTGCTATCTCAAGGTTCAACACCTGTAAGTTTGGTGCAGGGCTAGCATCGATCTATCACTTTGTCAAGAGAGTAATTCTTAGGGCCTGTATAGTCCAGTCCCTGAACTCTCCTTTCTTCCCGCCCCATATAGGGGCTGAACCCGGTCGGGCGAAAGAAGAGTCCAGGATAACTTGCATGCGCATGCTCAGAACGAACCAATCAAAAATTACTAGGTCCCAACCACGCCGCTCGCGTCAATGTGTCGCGCAATGTCTTTTTCAGCTCGCGTTCTGAAAGAAATATTTTCTTTGACGTTGATATTGTCGTAAAAAAAACATAAAAACGTAAAAATCGAAACATGGTTTATTGTGGTCTGTACTCTTATTGACAACGAGTACGCGTCATTGCTCTTTTCCCAAACATTTTTTTCGTATGCATGAAATTCCATTGATTTGGGATTAATTGCCATGGTTTTAATCAATCTAAATGCAGAAATTTTGCTTGTATATATTATCATTCAGAAAATCGCGCCAAAAGCCAAATCAGGAAAGTACTTCCAAATATGGTCTTTCCCCCGATTTGGGGGAAAAAAATGGCGGCGTTCTGAGCATGCGCATGCAAGTTATCCTGGACTCTTCTTTTGCCCGCCCGGGTTCAGCCCCTATATGGGGCGGGAAGAAAGGAGAGTTCAGGGACTGGACTAAGGGCTTGTATGGTAGCGAAAGCGTCCACGATACAACTTTTGAAGCTCTCCAACACAAGATGCACGTCGTATCCAGTATTCCAGCTGCGTTGGCATTGGATCATCCTTCCTCATAAGGGAAAATAAGCCTTTTCCACCATCATTACGAAATGTTCATGTGTGCTTAAGAGCCCTAATATATTTTTAATTAACAGAACACAATGATTTAATGCTAGAAAAGGGTGCTGCGGTTCCCAGCCACCAGCTCACACATGTGTTGTGTGGAGCTGGCGCTTAAAGGGGTGCTCTGCAGTAAAGGGAAGACTACATGGGGCTTTTAGTCCTAATTCTGCCCGGCGGTTATGCCATACTGATGAGGCCTAACAAGGCCGAAACAGCTGTCCATGGCTGCTTCTGCCCGAGTGATATGGCTGTGCGCATGTGTAAGGTACTGGCCAGACCGTGGGTTGGTGTTCGAGTGGGTCACTTGCTTTTATTGTTTTTTTTTAGAAAAGGGAGCAAGTTAGCCGAGAAGATCTGGGAACGAGATAAGGTCCAGCAGATCAATGGTTGTACTGTGGCACATTCTGTAATCACCTGCCTCGATACCCATTTTGTTATTCATGATTCTTTAACTATCTCTCGAAATTCATGATTCCCAAGTTTTGAAGACTAAAACTCATGATTCTTTTTCATTTTTCCGCTATGATTCATGATTCATGATTCAGCTTCCACCCGCAGCCGTTTTTTGGGATGTCACGCAACTTGCGTGACATCCCAAAAAAACGGCTTCGGAAGAGACTACTTCCACCCCCGATCCAGTAGAATGGACAATGACTCGAAAATTGGACTATGTATTAAAAATGCAAAAAGGTTTTATCGTTAAGTAAGAAACCACTAAAAATATTTCTATCTCAGTCGTCTGACGTTAGTGAAGCTTAACACATACAGAATTATATAAGAAACGTCAAATCAAAATATTCGCTGTAAAAGGAAGCATGCAGCCTCGACAAAGCTAGGTCAATAACGAAAGAAGAATTGCGTACTCACGACGGTCACACGTGTGTTTATTTGCTCTCTTTCTGTTACTTTGGTAAGCAGTAGATACCTTTCAGTTTAAGCTTTACTGCATCACTTCGTAACCAGAAATCATATCCTGTTTTTCACGTTGGAAGCCATTTTCAGTCTAAATTCTGGTAGAACAACACACAGAGAATCCAAGAAACAGGGAAACAAACTCAGCTCATTAGAAAACAAATTCCATTTTGCCGTTTCCTGAAGTTCAGTTGCATATGAACAAATTGCTTAAAAATAAGATAAAAATAAGATCTCGCTCTAGCATGTTCCTTACAGTTATTTTTTATAATTTGTTTGATTTGTGAGTTCCCTAAGAAAGACGCCTTGTAAGGCTTAAAACCGGCAAAAAGAGATGTGCGAGGCTGTTGCTGTTGTGTGTGTAGCTACCAAAATAAAACCGGACTGACTTTTTTCAGGCTTTAATATCAGTATACGCGTAAGTTGTTTACATAACTGCGATGATCTCTCATGTCCTTCAATCTCAGTTTATCCCGCCGTTATTTCATATATTTACCTGGATATTTACTTTGATATGTTCTGCTTCTATGGGTATATTGTACTAACTCAAATCCTGACCAGTGCCCATGCAGTTGTCTTGATATCTCAGTTGGTAGAGCAATACACCAGTATCGTATAAGTTGTTTAGGCAATATGATCCTTCATTATATGGCAAGGCAGTCTTGAGGGAAATCCGAGGGTTCTGACTGGTTCTTTCTTGGTCGGGATTTCGCTATAAGGATCGTATCCGTGGAAACGGTCGTAACCTGCATGTGTATTTTTTGTTTTCGAAAGCCGGCAAATTCAAAATAAGCATGACTTAAGTGCCATGTAATTAACGACTTACTAACCTCGCTTGCTCCAGCCATAGTGGGGAATATTGGCCCTCGGTCGTTTTACGTACGGACCTCGCTGCGCTCGGTATAGCCTCCCACGCAGACGTTCTTAGGCTTGTCACGCGTTCCTCCCCACGAACGTCTGCTCAACGGACAGGCCACTTCCGTTCACTGGCGGTTAGCCTTTGTTTTAAAAGAACCAATCCTGTTCAGTTAATGTTGACATCTCTGTTGTTTGTCAGGCTGTTTGCCATGTGCTTAGGCATTGTTTTAGGCTCATTTATGTTGCACGATATTTGCTTTCGAGGGGCAAAATATGGAAAATAAGAATTTTTCCCTGAAATGTTGCTTACCTGCATTTAATATTGTGGCGCTGGGCCCGGTTGTTTCACTAGAACTATTTGTAAGTAGAGCGTATGTTGCTTCTTATCACGCAAATCGTATTTACCTACGTCCGGTTTTTTCTTCGGAGACGCCGTGCTTTACTTCGAGAAAGCTACACCTTTCTGTAGTGAGGTTTTTATGTTTCTTCCATCAATTTGGTTGAGCTTGTGTTTCTCGAGTTCGATGAAAAGGTTTATTGCTCCTTTTGTCCCTTCTGGCACCACATAATTAAAATGTAGTTGTTTACGTGCGAATCAGTTCACTGTTTTGCGTGTTGGATATCCCATTGTTTGACTTAGCTCTGGCAAGACCGTACCGGGCCTCAATGTGGATCTTATCAGTTGCCGGTACTTCTAAAATAATATGTACGTCTGCAGTTGCTGGTGGAACTCGTATGTATGTGAAAATATTAAACATTTTGCGGCACAAATTTCTCGTGTTGAAGCGTTGGGTCGGTCAAAGTCCAGCTTGGCCCAGATTGGCAGAGAAGCTATGATTGGCTAACCGTCAACGAACGGATGTGACCGGTCTGTTGAGCAGACGTTCGTGGGGAGGAACGCGTGACAAGCCAAAGAACGTCTGCGTAGGAGGCTACGCTCGGTACGGCTAGTAAGAGGTTCATAAAAATTCTTTGACTTGGGCCATTTTAGTTTCAATAAGAATAAAACGCAAACAGCGGTTACAAAAGATTAAAGACCGGTGAAGAACATCAATCAGCCTACTATTTGGTTCCGGTATGTGGACGATACCTTTACTCTTTTCAAGAACAAAAATGATGCTTTGAGTTTTTTACATTACCTGAATGGGAGACATAACAACATTAAATTCACAATTGAGTTTGAACAAAACGATGAAATTCCATTCCTTGATATCCTTTTGAAACGCAATCCTGACAGCTCCTTCTCAACAGCAATCTATCGAAAGAAGACATTCACCGGTCTTTACACCAAGTGGGACTCTTTTACTCCGCGTAAATACAAAATAAACCTAATCCGCACTTTGGCTTATCGCTGCATTAGAATTTGTTCACCCCGTTTGTTACAGCTTGCCCTAGATGACCTCAAGAGGATCTTGTTACTTAATGGCTACCCTATGGGAACTGTTAAATATCATATGAATGATGTCATTGTGAAACATCAAAACAAGCAAAAAGATCCTGTACAAACAGTTAAGAGAAAAGAAGTTGTCATCGTTCTGCCTTTCTTAGGTTATCGCAGCGAACACCTCACAAAACAGCTGAGGTCTTGTATAAACAAATTCTACGGTATTTTCAACGTCAAAATAGTTTTTCAGAACACCCGAAGAATCAAGTCTTTTTTCCCTTACAAAGATAAAATAGCTCCTTCCTTCAGGTCAAAAGTAGTGTACAGAGCAAACGGCTGGGATTGCAATGATTTCTACATAGGGAAAACGAAACGCCGATTACGTGACAGAAAAACAGAACATTTTAAAGCCCTAACCACAAATTGTCACGAATCTGCAATTGCTGATCATGTTTTCTTAACCAACCATAGAATCAAGTGGGATCATTTTGAAATATTAGCAACGGGTCGATCAGACATGCATTGTAAAATTAAAGAGTCTCTGTTGATCCGTGATCTAAAGCCAACCTTAAATGAAAACGTTGGCAGTGAGAAACTTTATCTCTATTATTAGCATATTCTTGTCGTTTTATGTCAATCAATTTTGTTAGTTCCCAGTCCGTACAATTAGTTGTATTTTTTGAATTTAAATTTATCTGTAACCGAAAAATAATCACTTCTGATGATGTATGTTGTAACATACGAAACGTTAAGTTTATAAAAGTTATGCAGTTCAAGCAAATGTTTGTAACCGCTGTTTGCGTTTTATTCTTATTAAGAGGTTCATATTTTCGTAACTTCCTAGTTGTGTACATGACTCCGGCGAGGATCTCTCATGTCTTTCAATCCCTATCCCGCAGTCAAGTATATGAATGAATGAATGAATGAATGAATGAATGAATGAATGAATGAATGAATGAATGAATGAATTAAGGAAGGAAGGAAGGAAGGAAGAAAGGAAGGAAGGAAGAAAGGAAGGAAGGAAAGAAGGAAAGAAGGAAGGAATGAAGGAATGAAGGAATGAAGGAATGAAGGAATGAAGGAATGAAGGAATGAAGGAATGAAGGAATGAAGGAATGAAGGAATGAAGGAATGAAGGAATGAAGGAATGAAGGAATGAAGGAATGAAGGAATGAAGGAATGAAGGAATGAAGGAATGAAGGAATGAAGGAATGAAGGAATGAAGGAATGAAGGAATGAAGGAATGAAGGAATGAAGGAATGAAGGAATGAAGGAATGAAGGAATGAAGGAATGAAGGAATGAAGGAATGAAGGAATGAAGGAATGAAGGAATGAAGGAATGAAGGAATGAAGGAATGAAGGAATGAAGGAATGAAGGAATGAAGGAATGAAGGAATGAAGGAATGAAGGAATGAAGGAATGAAGGAATGAAGGAATGAAGGAATGAAGGAATGAAGGAATGAAGGAATGAAGGAATGAAGGAATGAAGGAATGAAGGAATGAAGGAATGAAGGAATGAAGGAATGAAGGAATGAAGGAATGAAGGAATGAAGGAATGAAGGAATGAAGGAATGAAGGAATGAAGGAATGAAGGAATGAAGGAATGAAGGAATGAAGGAATGAAGGAATGAAGGAATGAAGGAATGAAGGAATGAAGGAATGAAGGAATGAAGGAATGAAGGACTGAAGGAATGAAGGAATGAAGGAATGCAGCTTGTTGCAGGGACTAGTCCCCTCGTGTGTGCTGACCTTTGTTGCCCGTGCCCTTGACAACACGTTTTCGTTCTTTCTACTTCATTTCTTAATTAGCCAGCGCAGTAATGACTGGTTCAATTGTTATCTCTCTTGTTTTCCACTCTATGTTTCTATTACTTCTTCACTTCATTTTATAGACTTCACGTTTGTCCTACGAACATTTTTGTCAAATTGATAGTGCTGACTGTTTGGTCATCAATTCTAAAGGGCGTCGGTTGTGACACCCATCAGAAGTACAGCCATCAATTTGCGAATTACTTCTTACGGTGGCGGCAAGACTAGTTTCCAGCGCTTTTGAAGCGTTAGATTTTTAAGAATTATCAAAAACCCCTGTTTATCAGCTGACCCTTCTGTAATCATGGAATATAAAAAACTGCCCTATCATCGGTGAACACTTTATCGTCTTTGTGATACCGAATAAGTTAAGATAGCAACAGTATCAAATGAAAAGCACAAATCTCGACGTGCTAATAGCTAGAAAACATGTGAGGCGCGGTCGACTCATGGTTAGTGCTCTCGACTCCGGAGCGAGCGGTCCTGGTGGGCGCGTTCAAGCCCTAGCCGTGCAGGAACATTATATCGTGTTCTTGAGCAAACACTTTGCTCTTACGTTACCTCCTTTCACCCAGGTGTATGGGTACCGGCAAATTTAATGCTTTAAAGTAGCCCTGCGATCGACTAGTATCCCATCCAGGGCAGGGGTTACGGGGGCGGGGAGGGGAAGAGGGATACTCCTGAATCCCTTCATGCTACCGAAACGGGATAAGCCCCAGCCAGCTGGTAAGCCACTTGGTTCATATGCAGACTTAACCTATACCAAACAGCTCAAAAAAACAGTTCGGAGAACTCCTTTTTCACTATCGCGTTTTGATCAGCAGGATTAGACGCAAGCTTTGGCATAGTTTAGAAACTGAATTCTGTACATGAGCTTAAGAGCCACCTTAAATTTTCGAAAATTTAAGTTGGCTTTTAAACTCAGACTACAGAACGTTTTCAACTTTTGCCAAAACTTGCATCTAATTCTACTCATTAAAATTCGATAATGGAAAATGGGAGTCACCGAGCTTATCAATACGCTTATTTCACTAACCTCGTTCTAAAAGCCAGCAATACTAAAGTATATATTCAACTTATTTTACTCCTTTTTTTTAAAAAAATGTTTTGATGGGAAATATTCAAAAATGTAATCCTTGATATCGCTGTCAGTACTGAGATGATTGAGGACTTCTGGCATGAGAATTCTGTTTTATAGCAATACCCGACATGTACGTATTCCAGTAATTAATTGACATGATGTAGATGTAGCGGTTAAAGTAATAAAACCAGGAGCCTTTTGTATTCTTGAAGTCAATAACAAGATCAAAGTCTGCCAAGAAATACACCACGTGCTAATTTCAAGTGACCATCTTTTATTCTCCCAGAATTCCCTCGTACATCACATTACGTAATGAGATACAACACTCCTCCTTCCTATTACAACAAGTAATAACTAACCTAAAACACAACTAGATAAGAATAAACTGAAAGAGCTACAAGTTCAGTCTCTCAGGGGGTTTACTCACTCGTCCAGAACGAGTAACCTTTACCGGGCTGCCCACAAAAGGAGGATCTGACACAGGAACTTTACCTGTGTCAGGATCAGAATTAATCTGTACCACTGTGGTAGGAACTTCAGCCAATTCTGTACCTACGCTAGGAACCTGGTCAGATTGACTGGATGTTTCTGC